>PVJX010033836.1:0-19405 GCA_004027295.1 Dolichotis patagonum | reverse complement strand
CCACTATAAGTGTATTATTTCTTATTTGATTTTTCATGTCTATTAAGAATTGTCTTAATAGTTAGGTACTCCCACATTTGGTATATATATATATATATATATATATATATATATATATTTGGTATCTTTTCCTCTTCAAGTTTTCCCCTAACATGCATTTAGTGAAATTCTTTATCTCTTTTTATCATTCTTGCTTTGATGCTCACATTTTCTGCAAATGGAATAGCTGTCCCTGCTTTTTTCTGGGTTGCTGTTGCATGTAGTATTGTTTTCATCCTTTGACTTTTAGTCTATGAATTTCCCTTTGAGTTAAATGTGTTTCTTGAACACAGTATATTGTTGGATTTTGTTTCTTAATCCACTCTGCCAGTCTGTTTCTTTTTATTGGTGAGTTGAAACCATTTACATTGATGTATATAACTGATATGTAATGACTTATCCCTGTCTTGTTATCTTTTTGTTGTTGGTTTTCTGCTTTTTCTGTTTGTTTACTGTGCTTAGTGGTTTTCTTGTGCTGTTGTTCTCGGAATTGTTGTTATATTTATCTCTTTCTAGAGTATCTTTCAATACTCGTTGTAGTGTTGGTTTGGTGGTCATGAATTTCCTCAGTTGCTCTTTGTCATGGAATTATCTTATTTCTCCATCAATTTTCAAGATAGTTTTGCAAGGTACATCAATCTGCATCCTAGATTTATTTTTAAACTGTTTCCAAAAAAATCTTTAGCAAGAATTGCTTGCAGTGGTAAACTCTTACAAAAACTTAAGGAATATAAAAATTCTCAGGAGAAAAGCAAAATAGACTCCCACTTTGTCTTATAAGGCTCTCATAGTCATAAAGCAAAATAGACTCCCACTTTGTCTTATAAGGCTCTCATAGTCATAACAAACCTAGACAATGTTATCACTGGTAAAGAAAATTGTATTTCAATATTTCTTACTAACAGATAATGATATATAAAAATGGTAACAGTGCTTCATGGCTGTACTCCAAAAATATGGTTACCACTTAATATTTGAAAATACTGTGACTCACTATATAACAATTACATATAATATTTCAGATTTAAATAAATTTAAGAATTTCATAGGAATCAACCATTATTAATGGGAAAACAAGAACAAATTAACAAATTAGGAGCAAAAGAGACTTTACTGAGTCTGATATAAGATGTATATATTCCAACAGAAAATGTACTAACGGTGAATTATTGAAAATCTCCAATTTAAATGTGAAAATATGCTTACTGTACTCCTTTTTGTTCAGTACTGTGCTTCAGTTTCTAGCAGATGCTGGAAATAGTTATCACAGGCTTTGCAGTCTTTTGCCAACATAAACTAGGCCTCAGCAATTTATTAATATTTTAGCTGAATTCTTTTTACCACTCTCTGGTTGTGCTTGCCTCAGATAAACAAGTCCTGATTTTCTGTAAGTACCTTTCTTTCTCCATATTTTGGGTAATTTGGTTATCCTTATACCTTTATTGCTTAATTCTTTGATTCAAGAAAATTTGTGAAGTTGGATTTTGAATAGCTTTTTCTCATTGTAGTGTGTGGAGTGACCTTGCTTGCGTCATCTCAGATCTCCATAAAGAAACTGGACTTAGAAACATTTATTAAATATAATCAGAAGGTGGTCTACATCTCTGCCTCTCACATATTAATGTGGATCAAGGAGGAGTCTTCTTTTAAAGTAAACATGCTGGTTTGTTAAAACCAAGCTGGGAATCTGAGACTTCCTTTCTAACAGGTTGTCAGCTAACATGCCTGCTCACAAGGAAACACTTAGATTTGTTTTACTCTATATCCTTTTTTATCAAGGAAATGCAAGTTTAAGTCATTTAAAGTGGCAGGGATTCAGCTCAGTGGCTCAAGTGTTTGCCTGGTGAGTGCAAGGTGATGAGTTCGCTCCCCAGTACCAGAGTAAATAAATAAATTTAGAAAATCACAGAGCGATTCTATTTCAAGCCCACCAGAATGGCTGAAAATACAAGTTGACATTATTGCACATTGGCAAGTATTTAAGGGAATAGCAATTCTTATGCACTGTTGATAGGAAAGTTGGGCGCATATTTTCCCAATATCCACTAAAGATAGACATATGTATGCTCCATAACCCAGAAAATCTGGTGTTGCATACTCCAAAAGCAGTAAAAAAAGAATAGTTCAGGTGCTTAACAAAGGATTTAATGTGTACAAGAATTTCCATAGCTGCACTCATTGAATTATCTCTAAGCTAGAACAATATAAATGTCCTTCAAAATAGAACACATAAAACAGTATTCACACAATGAAATGCTATACTAATGATATTGAGCTAAGCACAACTAAAGGAAAGAATTTTAAAAAGCCAGATAGAAGAGGTTGCATATATATAATATTCATGTACATAAAACTCAAGATGACAAAAGTGATTTTACTGTTAGAAATCAAGTCATTGATTTTCTTGAAAGAGACGCTGCATCTGCCTTCAAGGCTAACACTAACTGGACTTCTAAATCACTAATATTTTAAATTGAACGTTGATTATTATGACTTTTATTTATATTTTTTACTTTTAATTTGTCTGTCAAGCTAAATACTTAAGAAATTTGCCCATTTATGGGCTGGGGATTTAGCTCAGTGGCATAAGCTCCTGCCTTGCAAGTGCGCAGTCGTGAGTTCAATCCCCGGTACCAAAAAAAAAAAAAAAAAGAAATTTGCCCATTTTTGTAATTACTTTATGTATACTTACATTAAAATTTTACATAAAACTTGCACAATTAATGCTAGCTATGAAAACTCTGGTAAAACACTCTGACCTAAGGGAATGAGTCAGAAATGAGCAGAGACCTTCTCTGTCTCTCTATCTCTCTGTCTCTGTCTTTCTCTGTCTCTCTGTCTCTCTCTCTCTGTCTCTCTCTCCCTCTCTTTCTTTTTCTTTTCATACCAGAAGTTGAACTTAGGACATTAGAACCTTATGCTTGCCAGGCAGCCACTGTGCCCCTGAGCTATATCCCCAGCCCACCATTTCTAATCTTATTTTAAGAAGCAGAACATATTTTAAGAACATGGAGCAGGATTAGGTATTTTTCATTCTCCAGTTTTTTGAGATCTGCAAGTTGTTTGATTTACTGCCAGGGTCTCTCCTCAATTCATAAATCCTTTATCTTTGTGAAATATTTTAATAGTTAAATTTCTATGACATTTCACACAGCTTTAAGCATATTATTACATATCATCTGATTTCATATTTAAACTTTAGAATAAATTGACTCAAAGAAAAGGGCATTTATATCAGATAATCATTTTCTTCTTCTTTCTTCTTCTTCTTCTTCTTCTTCTTCTTCTTCTTCTTCTTCTTCTTCTTCTTCTTCTTCTTCTTCTTCTTCTTCTTCTTCTTCTTTTCTCCTTCTCCTTCTCCTTCTCCTTCTTCACAGGGAAATGGGAAAGATCGCCTTGCCATTGATGCCCTTGTTCAACAGTTGCTCTGTTTTCCACAGGTCTTGGGAAGGTTTTGGAAAAACCTTCTCATTTCTGTTTTCTTTCTGAGAATGAATATTAAAGGCATCCTTGAATTGGTGTCTACATGTTAGGTCTTATAGCCTTTAAGAATAACTCAGAAAATACTAACAAAGCAATTGTTGCTGTAAGTTTTGAATAATATCTAAAAATTTTAAATATACTTATAGAGTTAAGGTACTGTGGCTCCTGTGGTCTAACCTTCTCTACAAAGACAGATATTCTCCCTTCCCTTTTTCTCCCTGTCTTTTCCTGCCAGCCATTCCCCTTCTGTCTCTTTATCTTCCTCTCAACACCTCCCCTCTGTTTCTCACCTGAAAGGAGCCTTCCAGCAATATTCACTCCAACGCTGGTCATTGTCCAGGAAGCTCAGGGCATGAGATGTTGATAGCAATAAACTGAGGGCCTACAGCAGGCCTGTGGGTGGGGCAACAGGATGAAGGATACCACTGCAGGCTAGAAAGTCAGAACAGACTACTCAGGGATAAAGCTCATCTGCTCTCAGGGTTAGGAATGGGAGAGGGACGGTTCATGATTTTCAGCAGGTCACTGGAGGAGAGGATAGGAGAGCATAAACACTTGCCTATCTGCTCACTGGCCTCTTGGGGGGGGGTTGTGTGGGGTGAACACTCAGGACCTACAGATTTCAGGAGCAGCATATCTTTAAGTTCCTTGGGTTCTTAGATCTGCCCTCCTTCTCCAACTCTGCCAAGGTCAGTTAGTTCATTGTAGGCACAAGTCAGGAGACCTGTGCACACCAACTATATCAGACAGGTGAAAGACTTAATGTTGTAGCTGGCACAGTCCCTTGGTTCATAGCAGTCCATGCCATGCTCCTTAGCTAGCTGCTGCCCTGCTCCCTTCTCACTGCCCTTTGTGCTTGTCATCAGCTCTATTCCCTAGGGATCTTCTGGGCTCCAGGCACATCCTTACCCATATCGCTGGGATGCTGATGACAGTGCTCCCTGCTAACGTTGTAGACTAAAGTATTCTCTGGGCCCTTCTGTTGTCCTGCTGTGTCTCAGTCTGAAACCATATCTCTCCTGCCTTGCTGTACACCAAATATTGCATCTGCATCCTGATGCCATCAACCTCTATGTTCTTCATCTTACAGTCCACATCCATGGTGGAGACAGGCGAGGAGTAGAACTCGTTGGTGGAGCATCACAGCAGGCAGGCATTGCCCACCCCTCAGTCCCTGAGGAGTCGCAGCTAGAACAGCACATGGTCCTGCTTGCAAAGGGCCACCTTTGCCAGCCTCACTGGCTCCCATCTGATTTTCCTGACTCTCCATCTCCCTTTCCTCTTCATTTTCTTTCCTATGTACAGAAATCTTTCTTTCAAAATCCTGAGCAATGTAACTATTGCATCACAATATCACTTGTAACAGACTTCTTACATGTGGAACACCCTTGCTACTCTCTTTTCCTAGTGTTTCTCTAACTGGTAGTATCTGAGTGTCTAGTAAGTATCTGATAAATCTTTTTGAATGAAGGGGAGTAATGATTCACCTTCTCTGAGTTTTCAAGTTACTACAATATTCTTTTGCTGCAATTTGAATAATTTCATACCACTTAAGACAAAAACAATACATTATTAGAAAGTCAAACTTGTCAGCCATCAAAAAGATATGTTAAATGACTAACAAGTAAATGAAGTTGTTGAATGAAAGAGAAGAAGTATGTCCATTCCATGGAGAAGATAAACTTCTAACTTTTGTGGGACTCTTGGAAATAGTATGTCTATCATAAGCACTTACAAAAATTATTGATATGAAAATGAAGAATTCAGAGAAGGTCTTTATGTAAGTTTTTATTCTGAAAATTTTAGAGTCACAGAAGTGGGTGAAAGATTATTTGAGTATAGCTCTGTAGCTATTATGTAGTGCTAGAAAATTTCATAAGGAATTGTTTTCTGCCAAGAGAGAGAATTATTAAAAGAAGTGAGCTGCTCAGTGGGGAGACAATTACTAGCTCCTGCTAACAAGTAATGTAATTAGCATGCTTACATGTTTTTTGGGGAATACAAATTTATTAATCAAATATAAGTGATAATGGTGGTTACCTGGTGATTTGTAAATGTATACACCTTGCTGAATAGTAATTTGAAGTCCATTAACTTTAAAATTGTCAGGAAGAAGTTTCAAAATGAGTTTGCAACAATGCACACAAAATGGAAATATAAGCTCATTAATGAAAGAGTTTGAATGGAATAGGCTTCAACTCTGCTGAAGGTCATAGAGAAAGGGTGGAGAACCCAGCAGTTATCTCCAAAACACTTTAACTCACTATTAAGGGCAAGTGACCAATGTCAATTAATCTTGCACACCTGGGGAAGAGTGGCAAATACAGCTGGCAAAAGCGAGGATCTTAAATTCAAGCTGGATATTGCTGCATGGCTCACAAGTGGGAAACATCATTGCTTTAAGGACATGGATAACTTGCATGAGCTCTCTCGATTACCAACAAGACATTTTTTTTAAAAAGATGCTGAAGCCACTTTTAGAGAATGAATATATGAATACCAAATTCCACTAGTTTTTAAAAATTATTTTTAGAATTCCTAAAGCAATAGCACATGATTTTTCTCTTCTCTATTTAGTAGCATTCCTGCTGTTGGGGATTTTAGACTGACTTGTAATGTGCATTGCTAGGGCAGAGAGTGTTTATGATGAATAGCTAGTGACAGGAAGTAACAACACCTATTGTTTATTGAGCATTTATACTGCACTAAGCTCTTGTGGTAGGTATATATTTTGCTTCATCCTTTTAATAATTACTATGTGTCATTTTCGAGGTACCTTTAAAGATGATATGGTCTTGTCACAGTTTCTAGTCAACAGAATAGCCAAAGGGAAATGTGCTTCTTCTAGGGTAAAGCCTTTTAGAAATTCAGGTGGATTTCCCTCAGTCATATGTGCCTTTGCCATTTAGTATACTGCTGTGGTATGTGTCTACTGGCCCTCCAGCCTCATGCAGTCATGGAGGCAACTTAATCTAGTGTTTGTGATTGGTTCATTGTCTAGCACTCGGATTGGTGCTATGAGTGCTACACTCACCCAAGGGTGGAGGCAGCATACAGTGTACCAGTGGGTAGAGAGCCTGTCTCTCTCCTCTGCCAGTTTGAGCTTGCTGTTTATGGCAGCCCCCCATGCCACCCTGCCACTAGGAGCCAGCTGAATATAGACTGAAACCTCCAAAATTATAAGAAACAAACCTTCCCTTCCCTAATTTTGGGTTCAGGTATTTGGTCTCAACAATGAGTAAAAAGTAACCAAGACATATATACCAAGGACAAGGCCCTAGAGTATGTGTCAGGGCATCATCACAACTACAGGTCAGAAGGAACAAATTTTCTGATTTTTCAGAGTGAGAAATGTGGTTCTTACCCTTGGATGCTTTCCTAGGCTGCTGTTTTATCAAAAGGAACATTTACTGAATTTGAGCCCTTACTCAAGTAGGCATATTTATTCTGTTTTTATTTTTTATTTAAATTTTTTATTTTAGAGATAATAAAACAAAAGAGAACAAAACAAATCAAATCACAACAGAACAATGCAAGCAACACAGCACTTCACAACAAGACAACTGGATATCAACAGTAGCTATCATGTCTCTTTTCTTCAAAATAGTTGAGCATACTTTCACACACAATAATACCAAACATAACAATATAGTGTAAAACCATTCAAAATAATGAAAGCATTAAAGGACTTCAAAAACAAATAATAGGGAATGAACAATGGCTACGATAATATCTCATTTTCCCGCCAAAATTTGTCTATACCATCACACAAAATAAAATAAAATAAATCACAACAGGATAGAACCAATCAAGAAGAACAAAAGCATGGTAGGAATTCAAAACAAGATGATAGTAAATTACCAATGGCTACCATAATGTCTTATGTTCTTCAAAATAGCTATTCATATCATCACACTTAATGAAATCAAACAAAACAGAATAAAACCAATCAAAAAATGAATGAAAGCATTATAAGACTTTACAGCAATCTAATAGGAAACCATGATTACCATAATATATCCCATTATATTCAAAGTAGCTGCCCTTACCATCTGCAGCATAAAATCTAACAAAACAAGACAGAACAAAGCCAAGTAACAAAATTGTGTAAACAATGCAAGAGTTCAAAATAAAACAATAAGAAATTAACAGTAGTCTCCACCTTTCTCTCCCAGGTATTTCTTCCCCTTTGCTCTTGCATTAACTATTTTGCTTTTGGATCCCATTAACTCCTTCTGTTTCTTATGCTAGGGTTCACACATATGAGTTCAAACTGTTTCAGCCCTGAACATGATTTCCAGTTGCGTCCATTTACCTACAGGAGCCTTGAGATTATTCTACGTTATAGCTGGGTAGCTTTCTAGTGCATGAAGATGCCATATCTTTCTTATTCATTCTGTGGTTGATGGGCAAGTTACTCTTGCCTTTTTTTTTTTTTTTTTGCTCCTGTCACATTAAACAATTGTTTTCTCTCTTTTAATTTTTGGTCTATGAATTTCCTTTCCAGTTGAATGTGTTTCTTGTATATAGTGTATCAATGGATCTTGTTTCTTGATCCACTCTCCCTGTGTTTCTTTTTATTGCTGACCTGAGGCCATCTACATTAATGGTTACAACTGGCATACATTTGTTTGTCTCTGGCCTGTTACCCTCCTGTTGTTGGCCCTCCACTTTTCCCCTTCATTCAATTGTTTGTCTTGTTTGGCAATCCTCCTCTGCTGCTGTTACTGGAACCATGGTCAGCTTTATCTCTCTCTAGAATATTCTTTAGCACTCTCTGTAGGGTTGGTTTGGTATGAATTCCTTCAGTTGTTCTTTATCTTATTTTTCCATGAAATTTGAAAGATAGTTTTTCAGGATAGATCAATGCAGCCTAGAAGTTTTCTTTCAGGGTTTGAAACACTTCACTGAAAACTCTTCTTGTCTTGATAGTTTGTGTTTACAAGTCTGCTGTGATTCTGACTGATTTTCCTTTATAGATGGTCTGTCTCTTTTCTCTAACAGCTTCTAATATTTTATTCTTATGCTTAATTTCTAGACTCTTTATTATTATATGTCTGGGTGTAGATTTACTTTGGTTATGGCTAGTTGGAGTCCTATATGCCTCACTTACCTGCCTGCCAGATCCATTTCCCATATTTGGGAAGTTTTCTTCTATTACTTTTGTGAATATCCTTTTAATTTCATTTGTGTTGACCCCTGCTTCTTCACCAATGCCTATCATTCGTAAATTATGCTTCTTGGCATCATCTTTCAGCCATTGAGTTGTTATTTCCTGATTCCATGTTATTTTTAACATGGAATTCACAATCACTACCTGTAATCCTGTCTTCAAGGTTTGAAAGTCTATCTTCAGTCTCTTTTAAGTGGTTTTGCGAGCTTTTGATTGAGTTTTTAATTTCCTGCTTCTCTCTTTGAATCTGTTTCATGCATCATAATTCCTTTCTACATTCATTCAAGGTTTCCATCAGTTTCCTATGCTCCTTTTTTTTTGTCTATGTCTTCTTTAGACCTGCTGAACAATTCTTTCAATATGTTTGTGATTTCTTCTTTTGCCTGAGACATTATTTCTGATTTGACTGCTTTTATAATCTCATGAAGTTGTATTCCTTACTTCAGTTGCTATCCTCTCAGAGATTTCAGATGTGTGACTTCCATGACCATATCTCCCAGACTTATTCTATGTGGGCTAGAGGTCTCAGTTTGCCTTTTGCTCCTTTGTCTTGGCATTCTCCTGGGTTCCTCCCAACAAGCTGGTTCTGGGGCCCCAGGTACTTCCCATGTTGGCTGCCCCTCGGCATTGTAGGGGGATGAGACAGGCACCTGGGTTCCTCTAATTCCAGATTTACAGGGAGATAGCAGGCCATGGAGTGGGCTTCTCTAGATCTGTGCACCTACACTGTGGCTTCACAGCTGATCAGGAGTGTATGGAGATGGGGCTGCTTCTCAGCCTCTGTTTCTATGCTGGGACTCCCACAATGGTGTCAGACATACAGAAGTGTGCTTGTCTGCTTCTGCTACTGGGTGATGGGTTCCTGAGGGAACCAAGAGCCTCCAGTGGTGGCCTATGGAAGCAGAGGGTTTATCTGGCTGTGTGTTCCTGCTCCTGCTGGCTGCCTGCAGGAAGGAACCTCTGGTGGCAGCTCCTGAGGGTGAAGGCAGATCTGCTGGTTCTTTCTGCCCATGCTGGCCACCTGCAGGATGTGGCTTTTCGGTGGCAATGTACAGCAGGCAGAGGTGGATCTGTCTGTCTCCCTTGACCCACAGGAAGAAGGGTCCTTCCAGTGGCAGTGCTTGGCAGGCAGAGGCAGCTCTCCTGGTTCTCTTTGCCCACACAGGGTGCACAGAGGAAAGGGCCTTCCAGGCAGGCAGAGGCAGATCTGCTGGTTGTCTTGGCCTGCACTGGGCATGCACTTTTGTTTTTATTTTAAAGAGAATGAAATCAAGAAAAATAAAACAGAATAAAACCAATCAAAATAAACCAGTGTAAATGACACAGGGCTTCAAAACAATAGGAAATCAACCATGGTTAGCCTCCCTAATGCCTCTTGTTGTCTTCAACATACAGATACCTTCAGATATAGTAAAAATTAAAAAAAACAGAACTAATAAAAACAAAACAATGAATACAACAAAAGACTTCAAAACAAGACAATATTAAATCCAAAATGGCTACTATAATATATCCTTCTAGGTTTTAAATAGCTGCTCATGCCATCGGATATAACAAAATCAAGCAAAACAAAGCAATAAAACCAAACACAGTAAAACAATGAAAATGACACAGGACTTCAAAACAAGATAACAGGGAATTAGCACTGACTACCACCCTCAGAAGCAGATACCCATTGGATGTCCTATACCATTATCCTCTGAAGAGATGAAAAGACCACCAGCCCTAGACCTGCAGTCACTGAAACAGCAAACACCACGTGTATCAGATTGCATTTCACCTCAATGCCTATCATCTCAGCCTGTTTGTCCAGATCAGTCGGTTGCTTATGGAATGAGTGGAGATTGGCTTCTCTTGTTTCCCAGGGCATTCACTGGAATGGGCTGGGGTCTGGCTGTCTCCATGATGGCCTATGCATGGTGCTAATTCACAGGGAGGGCTTGCTTCCTGGTGACTTCTTGTTATCTTTCCCTGCAGTCCACGAATCTCATGTAGGTATATTTTAATAAGGCCTTTTAGTTCATTAGCAAACACTGAAAGATAGTATTGTTATTTCTTTATGATATTTGAGAAAACTGAGGCACAAAGTTTTTAAAGTGAATTTCTCTGCAGCTGATTAATCATGTGAACTTTTAAAGCCATGCACTCTGATGTAAAGACTGTATTTTCACTAGTTTATGGTGTTTGCTACCACAAATCTGAGTGGTATCTGACTAATATGTGGGAGTAGCTGAGTCACGTGTTCTATAAAAACTAGATGAATGACCAATTTTGGCTGCCTTTTAATGCCATCTTTGTTGACATAAAGAAGCTGCTGATGGATAGCAAATAGAAGTCCTTAAGCAAAGGAACTCCTCACAAAGGGAAAGACCCTAACCCTAACCCTAAACCTGACAAGCAGAGAATTTTTTCCTGCTTCCTCTTTCTTCTTGCCTAGTGTCCTAGGAGCTGTTTACTAAACAGGGACCAGAGAAATGTGCAGAAAGATTTCCAGTGTCCCTCAACGTTTGGAGCCCCACTTAGCCTTCCCTGAGTTAGGAGTTAAAGGAGAAACTTGAACTACACTTCACACAAAATATTATTTTAAAAATTCAGGAATATGGATAAATAGGTCAGAATTTAGTTAATTCCATTCCACAAATGTAAAAATAAAGCTATGATGTATAAAATATCATTAAGGAATTATATATAGTGTTCCTTACAATTTTTTTAAAAAAAAAAACAGGAGCATGCCTGACAGCAAGGCTGATTTTTGTTAATATTCTACTTTGGATCATCAATTTGTCTTCATTACTTAGACTTTCCCTATTGTGTATGTACTGCAGTATGTACTACATGTGTACATGTAGGTATACATAATTCAAGAAACAATTTTGTAGGTTTTTAACACACACAATATGATGTTTTGAAATTTATATACATTATGAATGGCTAAATCTAGCTCAGTACATTGCTTCATACAGATGTCATTTTATTGTGGTAGCATACAGCATCTAATTATCACTTTATGAAAACATAATGTCATCTCCTACTACAGTAACTTTGCTGAACAATGTGTTTCTTGACACTCCTCTTATCAAACTGTAATTATGTATCTTCTAGCCAATATGTTTCCCATCTTAACCTCCCTACTAAACTTCACAACCTCTTGATAACCACCATTCCATTCACTTCTAATAAATCAACTTTTAAAATTACACATGTAAGTTAGGTCATATTGCATTTGTCTTTCTGCATCTGTCTTATTTCCTCCAGGTTCATTCATGTTGTTACAGATGGCAGGGTCTCACTGATTTTTCTAATGGCTGAATGCTAGCCTGATATGTGTATGTATCACATCTTCTTTATCTGTTGGTCTGCTGATAGACAGCTCATTTCCATTTCTTAGCTAATGTGAAAAGTGCTGAAATAACAATGGTAGTACAAAGATTGCTTTCACATATTGAGCTCAGTTCCTTTGGGCATATATATGCAGTTGTGGCATTGCTAAATCATATAGTAATTCTATTTTTAATCTTTTGAGGACCCTCTGCAGTATTTTTTATAATCAATTTACACTCCACCAACAGTATACCAAAGTTCCTTTGTCTCCAGTCTTACAAATACATGTCATCTACGGTCTCCTTTATAATAACTGTTCTAATTACAGTGAGATGATATGTCATTTGATTTTGTTTTACATTTTCTGATGATCAGTGGTACTAAATATTAAACATTTTTTTCATATACCTTTTGGCCATTTGCATTTCTTCTTTTGAGAAATTACTGCTCACATCATTTACCTATTTTTAATTGGCTTATTTGGTTTTTTGTTACTGAGTTTTCTGCATTTCCTATGTAGTTTTTAATTATTAATTCCTTGTCAGATCCCTAATTTGTTACTATCTAATTTTTGATAGTGATTCTAATTTTGTAACATGCCTAATTTGTCAGTACTTTACTCTATTAAATAGCATCTTTCTTCCCCCCATTGATAACTTCATTGGATATATATAATGCTTTCAGTTTATTATAATTTCCTTTGTCTATATTTGTTTCTGTCACTTATAGTTTGAAGTCTTATAAAAAAATCATTGTCCCTAATTATGTAATGAAATTTAACATTTTCTTTTAGGAATTTTATAATTAGAACTCTTACCTTTGTCATTGTTTTGCATAGATTTTTGTATATGTTGAGAGATAAAGGTCTGAGGGATATTCTTTGGTATATGTCTATGCAGTTTTCTACACACCATTTGATAAAAATACTATTATTTCCCTATTCTCTGCTATGGATAACTTTCCAAAAATCAGCTATAAATGAGTGGATTTATTTATGAAATATCTATTCTGTTGCATTTGTAGATATATTTGTTTTTATATCATACCATGCTCTTTTGGTTACTATAGCTTTGCAGTATTTTGAAATCAAGTAGTATGATGCATATAACTTTGTTCTTTTTGCTCACTATTGCTTCTATTCTTCAGAGTCTTTTGTGGTTTTATATAAATTTTAACCCTTTTTTTTCTATGAAAATTGTAATTGGCTTTAAGATAAGACTTGGACTGAATCTGAAGATTGCTTTAGGTAAAATGGACATTTAATTGAGATTTGTATTTCTAATTCATAAACATGAAATATTTTTCTATATATCTGGGTCTTTGATTTATCTTATTAAAGCGTATAATTTTTAGAGTAGAGATTTCTCACCTCATTGTTTATTTTTATTCCTAGGTACTTACTTTATCTTACAGTAGCTACTTAATGGAATTATTTTCTTCATTTGTTTTTCAATTTTGATGTTGATTTTGTAATTTACAATGTTTATTCTGTATTTTGGAAACTCCTAAATCCTGGGTCATTGATGACCCTGACTCCAGGAGGTTGATTTGCCTTTCACTGCACTTTAAAATTCAGTGTCAAATATTAAAAAAAATTCAGTGTCATTTCTCCATTTTGCTTGCTCTCCACTTTTATGTTTTCTCTTTATCACCTGTGATAACAAGAAGAGACTTCATGCAATTTCACTAAGCATTTACCTGTTCTGTGATTTTATGCTACTGTATATTTTGATCCTTTCTGTTCCTAGAAGGCACACATTCAAGGTGTTTATAGTTTGCCAATATTACATCATTTTAAAAAATACAGTTTTAAAAGACTACCTATTTTACTTTTCTTGATCTTCCCAATCCAAGATGGAACTAACAGCTTTGTTTTGTGCCCTACCCAGAATTTTATTTCTGTACCTGTGACTTGTAATTACTTATTTTTGTTTGCCTAGATCCACCTCATCCAGTGTCAAATTCAGTTCTGTCATCTGACACTTCCTAATGCAAGTATAATTTTAAAATGTTTTTTTCTCTTTAAAAATAAGTATTTTTGTCCTGCAGGCCGCCAGTGTGGGCAGAGAAAGCCAGTAGATCTGACTTCACCTGCTGGCAGCTGGCACCAGGAGGCTGCTTCCTGTGTGCAGTCACCTCAGGCATAGAGAGAGCCATCAGACCCACCTCCTCCTGCTGCTGCCACCAGAGGCTGCTTCTTGTGAGCAGCAAGCAGAAGCAGGGACACACAGCTAGGTAAGCCCTATGCACTCCACCTGTAGGCCACCATTGGAGGCCCTTAGTTCCCTCAGGCAGCCATCACCCACCAGGAGAATTGGACAAAAACACCCCAGTGTGCCTGCCACCATTGTGGGAGTCCCTGAGTAAACAAACAGGGTGAGAGAAGTAGCCCCACCTCCATGCATCCCTGGCAATCAGGGAAGCCCCAGTATAGCTGCATAGATATGGAGAAGACCACCCCATGCCCAGATACCTCCCTGTAAATCTGGAGTCAGAAGAACCCAGGTGCCTGTCCCCATACCATTGAGGGGCGGCCAAAGTGGGAAGTGCCTGGGGCCCCACAACCAGTTTGTTGGGACATGGCAAGATAGAGGAGCAAAAGGCAATTCAGACCTCCACCCCACACAGAACAGTCTGGGAGATACATTGAAGAAAATGGAAGTCAGACACCTGAAAACTCTGAGAGGATAGCAACTGAAGTAAAGAACAACTTCACAAGACTATAAAAGCAATCAAATCAGAAATAATGTCTCAGGTAAGAGAAGAAATCAGAAACATAATGAAGAAATTGCTCAGGATATCTGAAGAAGACATAGATTAAAAAAAAGCAGAGCATTGGAAAATGATAGAAACCTTGAATGAATACAGAAAGGAATTATAATGCATGAAACAGAATTAAAGAGATATCCAGGAAATTAAAAAGTCAATCAAAATCTGGCAAAATGACTTGAAAGAATCTAAAGATATACTTTTAAACCTTGAAGACAAAATTGCAGCTAGCAATCTTGAAAGGAAATCTCTCTTAAAAAATAACAAGGAATCAGGAAATAACAATTCAATGGCCTCAAGACAATGCAAACATAGTTTAAGAATGATAGGTATCAGTGAAGAAGCAGAAGTCAACACAAATGAAATTAAAAGGCTGTTTACGGAAGTGACAGCAGAAAACTCCGCAAACATGGGGAAATAATCTGGCATACAGATAAGTTAGGCATACAGAACTCCAACTAACCATAACCAAAGTAAATCTACATCCACACATATAATAATCAAGATCTCAGAAATTCAGCACAAGAACAGACTATTAAAAACTGTTAGGTTTGGTTTTGTTCTATCTTGTTTTGTTGTATTTTCCTGTATTTGATGGTATGGACAGCTATTTTGAACATAATGGGATGTATTATGGTACTAATGGTTGGTTTCTTATCTTATTTTGAAGTCTTATAATACATTCATTAGTTTGTTTAATTGGTTTTTATTCTGTTTTGTTTTGTTCGATTTTATAATGTTTAATGGTATAAGCAGCTATTTTGAAGAAAAAAACGACCTTATGGTAGCCAGTGCTAATTTCCTATCATGTTTTGAAGTCTTACAGTGCTTTAATTCTTTTGTTTTGATTGGTTCTATTTTGTTTTATTTGATTTTATTATGTATGATAATATGGACAGCTGTTTTGAAGAAAATGAGATGCTATATTAGCCATTGTTCATTTCCTGTTACCTGGTTTTGAAGTCTTGTAATATTTTCAGTTTTTGATTGGTTTTATACTATTTTGTTATTTCATATTGTTGTGTGTAGACACGGACAACTATTTTGAAGAAAACAAGAGACATTATGGTAGCCATTATTGATATGTTGTTGTCTTGTTTTGAAGTCCTGTGCTACATGCATTTTTCTGTTCTGTTTTGTTTTCTTTTATTCTCTTTAAAATAAAAAACAATTAAAAATATGTATTTTTATTTATGGAAGAACAAACTGTCTTATGTTATGATTATTTGTAGTTGAAAGGTACTTTCCTAGAATACAAATTTCATCTCTATGCCTTTATATTAAATAATGTTTATGATTGCAAAAGCACCAAATACATTATACCATATATACATATATTCACACCTATAAGAGTATTTGCATCTACCTATTATACAAATTTAAACTTACATAAAAATAAAGCAATACATATGAACAAATTAAAAAGATAGTAACATGCTAAAAATAACAGTATTTGTCATTGGATAGTAGGAAAGCAACTGGTTTTCATTTTCCTATTTATTATGTCTATATTTTCTAAATTATTTAAATAATCATATTATAATTACTAAGAGAGAATTGAAATACATGTGTTGGGGTTGTCATAATTTTCACATATTGTGTTTATGAGTTCTTATCGGTCATTTGAATTTCTCTGACTTCATAAAGGTCTATGCATTATTAACATATAGGTATTTTTCATGGCAGTCACTGCTTGCTACGTCTTGGCAGTTTTCATGGAATGAACATTCCCTGGTTCTTTGAAGAATTTGCTTAATATTGGTGTGTTACTTTCCCCTCAATTGTTGCATCAAATAGTGGAGATAATACTGAAATTGTCCATTTGCGAGTTAGACAAACTGTTTAAGCTCAGAAGATTAGGCTTAATTACCTTTCACTGAAAGTCTAAGACAGTTGGTCTTTAAAGTTCAATCAAGCTGTAAATAAGTTGCTATAAAAAGTGAACTCTAATGCTGTTGCTAGTTGGATATCACTACTCTGGCCCAGGATGGTGAGGTCACCTTGGTAAAGACCTCACATATGTTTAATTCCAAGGAAAAGTTTCATAGACAGTATTATTGTGAGATATTAAGTTCTACAAGACAGAATTTAGATTAATGAGGAAGAGGAATCTAATCCCAAATAAATTGGCAATGTATTAACTTATATATTTTGTATGATTGACTTAAAAAATTTGCATAGTGTAAATGATAGTGGAAATGAGCCGTCTATGGATATAAATATTTAAGACCTGAAGTTTTTAGGATTTTAAAAAAAGTTTTTGAATATTTTCACATATATAATACTTTGAGGATTGGGTCTAAATATAAACACAAAATTTATTTGTGTCTTTTATATATATTACTGTTATAAACAGAAATAATATCATATATTTTAGTGTACTTGTGTTTTGACTGCATCCTGTCACATAAGTTTAGATGTGAATTTTCCATGTATATGATGTCAGCACGCAAAACATTCAGATTTTGGAGCATTTTAGATTTTGTATATTGTAAATAAAAAATTCTCCCTCCCTCCCTTCCTATCCTTTGAGAGAGAGAGAGAGAGAGAGAGAGAGAGAGAGAGAGAGAGAGAGAACCACAGACAGGAAGTGAAAGAGAAGAGAAGAGAGAGAGAGGGAAGAGGAAGAGAGGAAAAAGAGAAAAAAGAGAAGACAAGGTACCAAGTTCTTTTTTATTCAGAGTCATCCTTTTAAGAAGGATGGTAATAGTTCGATGTAGGAGAAATATATCTTTCAAGGGAAGTTTTATTCCCACATGTTAAAAAAGAATAGTATTCTAGAATATGTTGAAATAATTATATGTGGCTTAAAAATACTAAATTTTTAAAAATTTAAACATGTTGATTTTGTTGAAGGTTAACAGACTTTTCTGCGCACATTAGTTTTTATTTTTTAAATTTTTAAAACTTGCATAATAACTCATAAAACATAGCAAAGTATTTTCTAACACACAATGATTATACGGATATTTCTGAGCAATCTGTTATCAACAGAAAGTATTCTTTTGTTGTCAGCAAGAACATGATGTCAGAAATCAATACAAGTGGATATTTTGCCAAGACTGGTGATCTGTTTCTTACAATTTGAAAAAATGGCCTTAATTAATTTTCCTTAAAAACCCATTATTCATTCTCATCTCTATTTTGTTTTTAAATTTTTCTTTCTTTCTTTCTTTCTTTCTTTCTTTCTTTCTTTCTTTCTTTCTTTCTTTCTTCTTTCTTTCTTCTTTCTTTCTTCCTTCCTTCCTTCCTTCCTTCCTTTCTTCTTTCTTTCTTTCTTTCTTTCTTTCTTTCTTTCTTTCTTTCTTTCTTTCTTTCTTTTTCCCTTCCTTTTTTTCTCTGGATTGCTTGCTTTTTCTTCTTTCCTGGCCTCCCCTCTGTTTCCTTCCTTTTTGTCTTCCTTCCTTCCTCCCTATTTGTTTCCCTATTTTTTCTTCCCCATTTCTCCCCCTGCCCTTTCTCTCTTGCCTTGTTTCTTTTTTTCTTTCCACTGAATCTAGGATCTCAGGGATACTATTTATTCTCAAAGTGAGCTTTACTCCTTGTCGATAATTTTATATCTGTGACAGCAGTTAAGACCTGTGAAGGCTCTGAGGATTTACTATATACTGTTTCTTGGATCCTGTCACAAGAGACAAAATACATTTCGATTTTTTTAAAAGGACTTTATTACATAGGATACACAATCAACCAGCGTCCTGTCTGTCAAGTCCTGAATTATGGTTGAAAAGGTCACAGCTAGAAAGTCAGTTCTTTTATGATATGCATTGAAGGCAAATGCACTAAACACTGCACTTGAGAAAGACATTTTTTTAAAAAAAATATACTTCATAGGGAAAAATGCTACTAGAAACAAGCAAAAAAAATTCCTCTACTCTGGAAGAATGAAAAAGCACTATGTTTGAAGACTGCTCAGTCTACAAGTGTCTTTGAATAGATATTAAAACCTCAAAAATTTTTCAGAATCAGTAGGGAATTATTTCCTTAAAAATGAAAAACATAGATCTACTATAAAGAATATGACATTGTGTTTAAAAATTTAAAGAGAAAATGCTATTTAAAACTACATAAAATTTTATCTATCTGCTTCCCAAGATCAACTGGAATTGCTAGCATATTGTTTCTTAAAGGAAAGATTCTTCCACAGAGGAAACTTTTACTATGTTTTGCTACAAGAATTAAGAGAATTTTTACTTGGGCTGAATTTGGAATGATTGCCTTGATAAAATCTCTAGTCTGTGCAGAAAGGGGTATTGTACATTAATGAAATAAAATCTCACAAAAAATATATTATCAAATTTGATCAATAAACATAATTACATCTATAATACGTAATGTCATTAAAAGATATTTGAAAACAGAAAAATCATCATAGAATATTATGTTAACATATCAGCATTTAAAAGTCACTGTACTATGTAAACCAATTTGATATTAAATGTTTATACCTGCCTGCCCCACCTCAAGCACAAATTAGAAGTCTATACAATAATTTGATAGTAATTCTGAGTGATACTCTGATGATAACATTTATTTTTTCCTATGGTTAGTTTCTAAATTATTTACAATTAAAGGATACAGCATAAAGGTAAAACAATAATTATTTTCAGTTAAACAAAT
>PVJX010033835.1:0-19390 GCA_004027295.1 Dolichotis patagonum | reverse complement strand
TAAAATTAATTCAACTACTTGAGGAACTAATAAAATTAGTCATTCCATTTTCTAAATAAGACATCACAATTCTGTAACACTAACTCATCAGGATAAGGTGGAAGACTTAAATTGAAAAATATTTCCCAGGCCAGGGATTTAGCTCAGCGGCATAAGCGCCTGCCTTGCACGCACGTGGTCGTGAGTTTGAGCCTCAGTACCAAAAAAAAAAAAAAAAAAGAAAAGAAAAAAGAAAAGAAAAAGAAAAAGAAAAAGAAAAAATTTCCCATAGAAATGCTCCTGCATTGAAACTTTGGACCAAAATGACATAACAAAGAACATGTTTTAATTTTAGTGTGTTAATTTTAATGCTGTGTTATTTTTCAAACATGATATCTGTATCTTAACATTATGTTTTGAGTGGCGAATACATTTTTGGAATATGCACTCCCTGTATCCCATATGTGGTAAAACAAGAAGCAGCTTCTATTTGAGGATTGGATTAATTGATTTAACCTGAAAAGTTCTGTTTTTATATTTCTATGACACAAATACAGAAAACTTCCTGAAACTTTTTGCTTCTCTAAGTATTACTTGCTATACAAATTAGTTTCAAATTTATTTTTTTTTTGTGCTGCTAGTGAGTGAGCCTGGGTATACACATGTGCTAGGCAAGCCCCCTAACTGCGAGCTACATCTCTAGGTAACAGTGCAATTCACTGTTACTGTTATGTTTGGGGTCCCAAATTTGTTTTCCTGGAGATGTGAGTATGCCATAGAAAGCATGCCCCATCCATCCCTCCCTCAGCAAATCTGTGGTGTGCATCCACTCTTGATAGAAAGAAATGATTCTAGAAAGTATTAATGTGCTCATCTTGGATAAATTATCTAAATGATGATTATAAATTTTAAGTTGGCCCCCAAATACAGCCAGTATTGGATACTGAGTAGTTTGATAGTAAACAAAAAAATACATCTGCTAAATACCAAGGAATAATTGATAGTTTGCGACGTAAAAGTTTGGATTTCTTACATATCTAAAACCCCAGACCATTTTCTGTCATCAAAAGCCTATAATTTATGACAATGGCTGTAATACATAAAGTCTACAAATTGAAGTCCTGAGTGATAACTAGTTTTACCTTTATTTTCTGATAAGTAATAGCCTGTGAGACTCTAAGATGCCTAGACTGATAAAAATGCTCAGGTCTATTTCTCCTGACTCCAACTGTATGTCCGCCTCAGTTGTATCATTGAACTTTGGTACAAAAAGTTATACACTTGTATACTGAACAACCAAATGTTATCAGGGCACGTTGTTCTCTGAAATCCCAGTCCTCTGAGTTGCCGAGAAGGAAGGTGTTAAGGTTAAGCTCAGCTTGGGAAGTTTAGCATCTTAGGTTGTTTCAGAGTAAAAGATGAAAAAGGACTGTAAATGCAGATCAATATGAAGGCATTGGTTTCCTTTCCCAGTAGAAAAATTAAATAATAAATAATGAATAATAAATCAAAAAGAGAGAAAGAGAAAAAGAAAAAAAGAACAAAAGAAATCAAAGCTTCAGAGGCAATTTTCAGCTGTGACTAAAAAAGAAATAACAAAGGTGGCATTGGCATATGTTCATTGAACTTAGTAAGATTAAATTTTAACTATAATTAAAAAGTATTCTTTTAAGATTAGTAAAATTTAAACCTGTAAGATTATCATGGCCAATCTGCTATGTTGGAATTGTCAGTTCATTCAGTGAGTGATTAACGGATTGGGGCTTAAGGTCAGTTTTCAAATCTGTAGTTCAGTGTCTTCCTGAACTTTTGGAAACTATTTTATTCTTTATGATACAGTTTTCCATAGCCCTACAGTTTCTGCTAAGTAATAAATGAAAACATGAAAAATACATGACTTAATACCCTTATAATTATCAACTATTCTGTGAATTCCAGGTTTTCTCATAATCATTTTCCCTCTAAGAATAATTCAGGTAACATGAGATTTAAAATAATGGTTCCTCGTTTGTATTTTAGTCATGGAAATTAAGTGACATGAGTACTTCAAAACAATATTTAGTTTACTTCTATGGTGCAACTGTTTGTAAATTTAAACATGTATACAATTTTAATTCAGACTGAAGGCATACACAGCATTTTTAATACTTCATTCATGTTAGAATTCAACAATATGAACATTCTCAAACATGCCTGAAAATTTTTCCTTATAATCATTAGATATATCTTTTTTCTGTTGGCCTATCTTTTCTCTTGGTCAAATGAAATCTCTTGTTTTAGTTTTCTGATCAATCTCCACACTGATTTGCATAGTGGTTGAACAGGACTGGATCTGAACTTCCAACAGATATTTCTACAACAAAACTAGGAAACTCTCTAGTAACATCATAAGTTTAGCAATATTGAAATTTCAGGTAGGAAAATTATAAGGAATTAGCGTTAGATTCTTCAGAAAACAAAATGAACCCTTTGAAATAACAAAGAAACAGAGATTTCAAGAGATATGAAAACAATCCAAAACAGAATCAATTTCGAATTCATGTTTAACAGTTTTCAAGCTGGAGACTCAGAAGCAAACTGATGTTGTACATTCCAAAATGATTTGCTGCAGAATTTCCTCCTGTTCTGGGGAGTTCATTCACTTCTTTTACTTAAACTTTTAGCTGATTAACCCAAAGTCACCCATATTATGGAGAAAAATTGGTTCAAAGTCCAATGGCTTAAATGTAAATCTCATCCATGGACACTCTCACAGATAGGCAGAACAGTATGTGACTAAATATACATTCACTACTGTCCAGCTAAGATGACATAACATTAACCATCAGGATTCTTCTCTGTAACGATTCAGTCTACAGTGTTCCTTAACAGAATCTAGTTGCCAAAATATTCACTATTTTCCTTATAATTTCTTCTAAAGTAATCATATATTAATTGTAATTTAATTTGCTCTTGTTCCCAGGTTGGAATTCTCTCTACAATATATTAAAAGCTGAATAGACTTATTTCATATTTTTAATAAATTATCTGTGAATTCAGAGAGCCTTATGTCATGTCCTTGAGGTATGAATTCATCACTAACTGTCCCCAAAAAGTATGATACAATATAATGCAACATGTCACACAATAACAAACTTGATGTAAATTTACTTCGTGTGATTATTTCCTTAGAGTTCTTTGTTCTTTAGTGTCACGATGCCTTCTTTAAACAAGATAATTGAAAATGGACTGCCAATAACTTTAGCATTTAGAAGTTGAAGTGATTTTAGCGGCCTACTATTTATTAACATTGCTTTCAATTCAAATACATTATATTCTTCAAATTTCTGCTAGATAAGTAGTTCAAAGATTTCAAGAGTATAAGAAACAAAGGCATACCTTAAAATATAGAGTGTTCTACTTCTTGACATCTCAAATGCTACGTATGAAATATCACTGGTAAAGTTCTATTTTTAGATTTACATGGAAATAACTTCGCCTTTCAATTTGACAAGAAAGGTTGTCCTGGTAAAATGCTAAGTAATACATATATGTCATAACCAGAGGAAGACAAGTTTTCAGTATATAAAATATTTGAATGCCTGTAGATGTATCAATTATACTATATATTAATTCCAGAATATTTAAATATTAAATTGTATTTAAAATACATTAAGTCACTAGATCCCTCAGTTTTCCTTGAAATCTCTTCGAGAAAATATTTTGATAGCATACATGTGCCTCAATTATTATTTTTCTGTTCACTGCTGAGAATGATTTCTTTATTTAGGAGACTAAATTTTTTTTGCCTCTTTTTTTAAAAATAATTTTATTTAAAGAGAAAACAAAACAAAACAAAACAGAATAAAGGGTAGCAGCAATACAGTATTCCAAGGAAAAAAGGAAATGAACAACAACAAAAAAACCTAAGAAATTATTGCTTGACAAATTACATACTGACTTCTTGGAGACTAAATTTTGAACAAGACATTTATATGGCTCCCCTTAAGAAGTTACACCAGCCTGTCATCAAATTGTAAAAAGACAAGGAGGCAGTAACAAACACGGGACTGTTTATGGCATGTACTTAGGGAATTATTTCAATCTCAAGATACCCTATGAGCTATCTGGGGTAGATTTGGCTTTGACATCACCCTCCCTGTTGCTATCTGTGGACCGGAGCAGCGCGCTCTCCGCTGGGAACAAGCGGAGGCTCTTTATTCAGGCTTTGTGGCAGCAAGGGAGTCCACCACCAACACAAGGAGCAAGCTGACCATCAGCCATGGAGGGCAGGTAGGAGCTTGGCAGTGTGGGAAGAGCCCCGGATGCAAGGCCTAAGCACAAGAAAGCAAGGTCCAAGTTTTAACAGCTCTTTCAGTGGCTTCTTCATTGAGAGCAATGCAGTCCAGGAGAATGCGCGTCTTTAGAGGAGGGAAAATGACTCTATGGAAAACTAAACTATGAAAGAACAGCTAAGATGAGCAGCAGGAGTGAAACTGTGATACCCTGGGAGCTCATTCCTCATGCCTTGGTTTGGGGCTTAGTGGTCCTTCGGGGAGTCAGGGAGGTCAGCCGACTAAGGTGCTTCTATGTTAAGGATTTTATTTGGGGCTGCTTTACTCAAAATCAGAAAAAAAAAAGAAAGAAAAGGAAATGTCAATTGGACATAAATATTTCAGGCAACAGTCTTGCAATTATAATATTGCCATTTTCTTAATTTCTTTAAAAATTGGTATACCCCAGACTTATATATATATATATATATATATATATATATATATATTTTTTTTTTTTTTTTTTTTTTTAATTCTAGAAGGTGAATTCTTGGCTATTCGAAACCGACCACACATTTTCTTCCAGTTTGAAAATCTCTTTTGGGTGAACTTTCATGCGACGATCAATGTTGCCTCTTTTTGCTCTTCATCTCTCTTATATTTAAGAGACTATTTGAAATGATTTTATTAATTGTAAACTCTTTTGCGCTGTGTTCATTCATCACTGGAGGCAACAAATATCACTGATGAAAAGAAGGCAGTAGGGGAGCAGAAAGGCGGAGGAGAAAGTCTAACAAATACACCTACAGCGGGATTAGCGTCATGTCTGCTTTACAAAGTGACAGTGTTCCAGGACTGAAAGCTGTTCCACAGCCTATCTCCACTGAAGGTCAAGACTCCGCGCGACCGTTGTTCCTGTTTCTGTCTCTGGCTTTTACCTGTTTATGATGAAGAAGAACCATCTGGTCATAATTTGTACCCCTAAGAAGTAATATGCAGGAGAAAATAATCCAGGAAACAAGAAAGAATCTATTCTAATTGAAAGGTGCTTGCCCCAGTATATATTACTGTACAATTATGGCGGTTGTCTCACGAGGCAGAAGGCCACAGCGGAAACGCCTACCACTTCCTACTTCTTCCTCAGCCCTAATTGCAACTCCCCTTCCTGTCTGCAGGCACAGAGAATTCCAATCAGTTCCTCAAACGTCATCAGTGCCCACCCTAAGCTCCACCCCTAGTCAAAGGTTACATATGTGCCATACCCTCCATACTCCAGTAGAAGGAGACAGTGCAGCCACCATGGGTTGTGTGTTCCTTCCCACTTCCTCACCTCAACAAACCTGTTCTTTTGTACTTTTGCTTCTCTATTGCACCAGAAAACTCTTTCACTAATAGTTCTTCACAGTCATCATAAAGATACTGCTGGCATAAATTATTTGTATCTTTTTTTTGTACCCAGACTTTTGCACGTGCTAAGTATGTATTTTACCACTAAGCCACATGCCAGTGTACTCTCTTTTTAAGAAAATAGATCTGAAAGAGGTGAAAGTAATAAAAAAAAGAATGAAGAGAATGTAAGATAAATAAGATTTAAATCTGCAGAATTCATAAAATAATTACAGCCTAATTGAAAAGCATATTAAAAATGACATGCACAATATAATAATTAATGCATCTGAAAAGATTAAGTAGAATATAACTTATGTCACAAAATATAAATTTATATATTAGAAAGACAAATCAGCTTTTAATAAGCTTTTAATAAGTTGATAAATATTTAAAAATGAGTATTAAAAACTTCAACTGCAATATCTTGAAATGAGAAAAGAAATAAACAGAAAAACAAATTCATATAAAAACAAAACAACTGATGTGAAATAAATACAAATATATAAAGAGTACATCATATACTAAGAAACAGTAATGTAAACAAGTCAACAACCAAAGCTTACCATTAAATCTCTCTTAGTGATCTTTGTGGAAATTGCAAGGACATTGGGCAGGTGTGGAAGTAAGTGATAAATGGAAAACAATCCATCAGTGAAGTGCCATGATATTTATGATGTCTTGTAAAGTATGGTCTTGTAAAGTATGGCAACCCCAAATTTTAGACCTCACTATACTGTGCTTCAAATAAGAAAATGGCTGGTAGATAAATGATTCATAACACTTTTTCAGAAGAAAAACTAGTAAAATAATTCTACCAATCAAGTAATATGCCAAAAAGGAAAAAAAAATGCTTAATTTCAGAGTATTTAATTGGTTTACACATGCAATTGGACATATAGTAAGTCTGAATTACATTTGATAAAAATTACAGTGGTACATCTAATATTAGTTATGAAAATGAGGCAAAAATTTTTATTTTTCAAAATAAAAAAATACAGGAACCAACAGATGAATAATGAAAATAATCTTTACACTTACATTTGAGTGGCATATGAAAAATTCTACCTGTACTTCATTTAGTAAAGGTAAATTTGTGCTGGCTGCAACCCAGGTGATGCTATCTGGAGAATCAAAGAGTTTTCTTCATTTTTATGTAGCGCTCTGTTGGATGTGCATGGAGGAAAAATGGAGGGAGACAGATAAAGGCAATAAACTTGCTGTAACAAGTAAATTGCATCCTTTATTATGTTAGAAGATGACACATTGTTCTGAATAAAAAGAAAAAGGTACAAAGGAACTGCTGGTGGGAGTAGAGGGTGGGTGACAGATGACTCACAGTAGCCTCTCATGGAATGTGATGTATAAAAAAAGCTTACAGAGAATGAAGAGATGAAGCCATTCAGAAATTTGAAGCAGGAGCAAACGTCAGAAATGAAGAGGAAGATAAACGCATACTCACAGTACACACAACTGAATGAACACCAGCCTGGCTGAGCTGCTATTAACAGAGAGGAGCTCTAGGAGACAGATCAAGGACATAATAATGACCCCAGTTTGTTCCAAGCCTTCTATGAAATTGACAAAGCTCTGAGTTTTGCTCATTTCTTTTTTGTCTAAAATACAGAACAAATTTAAAATGCCATTTAAAAATAAATAAAAGGACATGTTTTCTGCTCACTTTCTCCTTCCACTTAAATGTATATGTCTCATCAAATAGTGCTCAGAAAATAAAAGTAGGAAAGTATATTTACACGTCAGAAAATATATGCTCTGAATCAGATATATTTATTTCTCCAAAATTTACCAACAGAGCACTACATAAGGTGAATCCAGTGGATCAAGTGCTTTTATTTCTGGTGGTACTGGGGAGTTTACCAAGGGCCCTCACACTGAGTTTCATCTCTAGCCACTTAGTGAACTATTTGTTTTTAGTTTTAATTTTTTCTTTCAAAATTGTTAATCTTTAATTTTTATTTTTTAGACAGGGTCTAGCTAAGCCACTTATTTGCATGGGATGAACTTGAACTTGTTATTCTGCTGCCTTGACCTAGGAAAGTGCTGACCTATGCCCTTTAAAGTGTAGCTCTGGAGAGAAATTGCGCTTCCAGGATGCAGAACACAACCAGAAATTTCCATGTACGAGCTAGAAAGTTTGACCTCACCAGAAACCAAAAGCAGAAATCTAGGTCATGCAGAATGCAAGAGTTGTGGGTTGGGGAGGCTTCCATTCAAATTTCAAAAGAAGGCCTGCAACTACAGATAGTTTGTCCCAGGAAGGGCAATGAGTGACATTCTGAGACTGAACCAGAAATTTCAGTTAAAGATTCATGTAGTTGGAGATGCCAAGGACATGGAATAGTTGCTGAGAAAAGGTACTGCAGTAAGCAGAGACACCCAAAGAAAGAGATAAAGGGCAAAGTCATCCACATCCTATGGGTGGAGTTTACAATTTAGGCCAGTTGCTGGACACTGAACTACATTATTTAATATTTGCCCAATTGTATCTCAGTCTCCCTTTCATCTTGTTCCTTTTTATCCCCGTATTCTCCATTTTTGAATGAGAATAATTAACCTATGCCTTTGTCTATTGGAAATTTTTTGTTGCTGTTGTTGCTCATAGCTAAGAGTTTATCTAGAGTTGCAGAGAAACTGAAATTTGAAAGATTTAAAAGTGTGGTGACTCCTGGAAATGAACTAAATGAATTTTGTATAATGAACTAGAGGTGTGTTACAGGTACTAAGGGAAGAACACTAATTCTAAAATGTCCCCCCAATTTGTCATAGGCACTGATTAGTTCAGTAGTTCAATGTGCCATTAGCAGATGGGGCATGGCTAGAGGTGGTTCATTGGAAGTGTGACCCGGAAGCACATCTTCTTGTCCTCAAATACTCTCTTCTGTTTCCACTTCCTTGTTGTTATGGTTTGACCATCATTTCCTTTGCCATCCTATACCTGGTTTGGAACCAGTTGACCACGGACTAAAGTCATGTTCCAAAATGCCCTTTTCCTCAAAGTTGTATGTACTGGGATTTTTTTACCCTTGGAATTTTTTTACCCTGGATATTGGTGGAAGCACTATTTTTCAGTCTATTATGACATACAGTAAGTACATTATAAATCCAAATATTATGAAGCAAAACAGCCCTATAACTGAGCTAGTTGCTGTGTGAGCAGGTAGCTGCTGAATAATACAATGTGGACAGGGTTGGCAAAGTAAGGATTCATGACCTGGATGTGACATAATGCTACCTTGCATGATTCTGTCAGATTGCACAGAATGTCATGAAACTGAATTTTTTTAAAATTCTTTTTTAGAATTTTCTGTTTTGCTGATTTTGGATTATGTTGCCACAGATAACTGAAAATATGAGTTAATGAAATTTCAGAAAGCACCCCTCAAGCAGGGCATGGTGCCCTATATGAGTAATCCTAGTACTCTGGGTTGTTGAGGCAAGAGGATCACAAGAGAAAGCCCTGTCTGGGCAATGTAATGACTGACTATGTTTCAAAATAAGGGAAAAAAGAGTGCAAACTCAGGGGGAGAGGGGACTACTGCCCTTGATCATGATGTCTGAAGTATAAATAGACACCAATGTATTTTAAACCAATTTAGTTTTCCATCTTTTGTAAATAAATGTCCCTGGAAGGATTAAAATCTTATTAGCTGTGTGTATTTATGTTATTTTCACTGATTTCACCACAATGAAATATACACTGAATACTTTATTAGAAAAAAGATTTCAGTTAAACTTTTCATAGTTTAAATCTATAAAAGACTATATATTAATTCTATGGTAAGTAAACAGTTCCACACATTATTAAAAAATATCAATCTGGATTAAATTAAGTAAATTAGTCATAATTAATGTCATTTTAAAAAATCTTTATTCTTGCTATTTTAAAAAATGCTACAAATCAAAACCTCTATATAGTACCTAAAATTGAATTTCTAGATCTTTACTCAAGTGTCATATATAATATCAATGTTAAACCATGTTAATAAATCTTAGATATGTGTGCAGTTTAAAAACAAAAGTCACTAAACTCAGTTGTAATTCAAAACTTTGTTATTTTTATGTGTAATTGCAACGAAGCTTAACTTGATGTGTAAATACTTTTAACTACCACTATCTATAGGCTTTTGCGTTGAGGGTGAAATTAGTTTCTTAGGTTAATTCATGTTTTTAAGATTATTGGCCTAAGTATTCATTTTTAACTTCAACTTTAACATTTCTTCTGTCTTATGCATCAAAAAATAACAAAGATAAGTGAGCCATGACCACTCTAAAGAATATATTTAGAAAAACTGATGCTTATCAGAATTTGGATTAACGCCTTTGCCTCAAAGTTCTCATTACCCTAAAGTTATTACCTGTCAGTATCTTCTCAATGCCAACCTGCCCCCAGGCTCTAAATCCCTAAACTATCCTTAAAAGAGGATTTCTGATTTTGAAATGTAAGGGAGGCTCAGTGAAGTGTTCTTTTTGCAACAGTAAATTTAATAAACTTAGATTTGCTTGACCAATCTCTTTAAAAATGAAGGTCTAGATAAAATAGAAAATAGATGCAAAGACAATTTACTATATAAATGATTGATTAGACTTTCATGAATATAATGAATCAATACATAGCTAAATTTATAAATGAATGAGTTGATTAAATGAGTATTTTAAATTTGTCATTTAATGGCAAATTGGTATACTGAGGCATGAAAATTAATTCTTATATGACAATGGTTATTCCGATATGTGAAGATATTTATTTCCCTCACACTCAATAAAATTGATGTCTTGTAATATTTCCATGCTATCACCTATGTGGCTGTATGTTACATACTCAGATGTAGATACACTTAGCTATTTTCTAGTGTTGTGGATAAAGCCTTCAGATGCAGTGTATGTTCGCAAGATATTTTGAAACCTAATCAATATGACTTCCTGTTTTGTAGGAAATAAATTTTATAATTCTAAAGCTTGAAAACTACATCTTAAAAAATTGTTTTCCACAATGGTATAACACTCAATCAAGTTGTTGATGCTAATTTTGAGAGAAGTGCATTTATCTAAACACTTCTTTAGAAATTTTGTTAGCATCCATTAGTTAGCTATGCTAATACTTTTAAGGAAATAGGAATTATGTATTTCATGTTCATGTATAAATAATTCAACTTTTGTTCTTATACTAGACAAATATTTCTAAAAATAAATCTGAATCTATAATATGGCAAACACGCTTGGATTATAACAATAATTATAGAAATAAATTACTGTGGACCACCTAAGGAAGTGAGTAATTGATCACTCCTCTAAGTTACTTTGAACATTGGGAGCGCTACTGGTCTGTAATTAGTAAGGAGGGTAAACCTGTGATTCATTATCAAGGCAACCATGAGACCGAAAGACGTTGTGAACATGGGGTGTTCCTTTACTGGACATACTAAAAATTCATTGAAAGCATCATTAAAGTCAATGTTTTAGCACAGCTAGTAAAGCTGACTATAGAAATAATGGCAACGAAACGGGAGATTCTACTGAGGTGTGAACACGTCAAAATACTGGTTCAGGTAAAATTATAGAATAAAGTTCTGCATCATGCTTCCAACAAAATATAGGCATATATCAAATATATTAATTCTTTAATATATATATTGATATATATATATATATATAATGTACAGATATTTCAAATACATTAATTTCTTAAGGTAAGTGTATTGATATTTATGAAATATACATATATATTTCAGGCACATTAATGCCTTATCATATGTATATTAAGTGTCTGAAAACACAAATATAAGATTATATGGTAGAGTTTTAGTATAATTTAAGTATTAGTGTTGATATCAAAATAATATTTGATATTTATTCACTAGATCCAGCTAATAACTATTTTATATTTCAAATGATTTTGTAATACTTTAAAAAGAATCATATTGTGATCCAGTTTAAAAGAATCATATTGTGATCCAGTTTTTAAAGTTTAAAGTCAGTGGCCTTGGAGCAGTGACTATGACACAGATACTATACACACTTTGGCCAAATTTAGTTAATTATTTTCAAATGTAAATATGAGGTGACACAACTAATTATAATGTCAGCTCTTATTAAAGAGCTGAATGACCTTGATGTATAAACCAGTTTCCTTATATTTTACATACACAATAAAATATCATCTTCTTAAAGACAATTTTTACTTTTAAATACATAAGATACTTTTAGAATTGTTAAATTAATATTCATATATGTTTATTTTATTTGTAATATAAATGTGATATCATAACACTTCATAGGTGAGTTTTGGTGAATAGCTTTATTCTATACTGGTAATCAACTACAACATATACTTTAGTATTACTGAATCCAACAAAATAATGATTTATAAATGTACCTAACTATGTACAGATTATGGGAGACTAAGCTAATCATACTTGTGCCTATTTACAAAGGAATACTACAGATAAATCTTGAATAAAAATTCAGGTCAAGAGAAACTATATTTTATCTTTAAAAGAAATACATTTGTCACACACATATATAATATATATCACTTATTATTTCAAGAAAATATCACAAAAGATTGGATTAGAAAGTAAAGTTAAACAGCAGAAAAGGGTTTGCTATTAATTAGAAAGTCATATCAACTTGTCTAAGAGAAAAGAAGACAGAGGTTTACTATTTAGGAAACCCTTTCCAATACAGTGTTATTCAAAGACACTGGTCCCATCATCCCAAACGTTACCAAGCCTAGTTTTACATTTTACAACAAACTGGCAAAAGTCAGAAGAATTAAAGGATGGAGATTTTCTTTCTCCTTTGCATAACCCTTCAAGCTATTCTAAGGGTGAAGCTTTGTTGCTCAGTCGATTGCTATTTTCAAACTCAGGAAGATAGATGCTGAGGGTGAATATACACAACACACTCAGTTTGAAACCCTGCAGGTGATGAAAGGTAAACAATGGCAGAAGCAAAGATTATCAACAGCAGTCAAAACTACGTTGATCATTTTCTTCATAGATAACTCTTAATGCCTAAGAATCCCAGTTGCCTCAAGCACAGAGAATTGTAGTCACCATCTGTGTTTTCAGTGAGTTAATTCTAATTGTAAAGAGAAAATTCATGAAGTGGGTAAGAACCAATCTGCCCAGGGACTTGTTATAAAGGTATCAGTTTTTTTTTTTTCTGTTTTTTTCATTGTTTTTTTGTTGTTGATTTTACTGCTTTTTTGTGTGCTGTTTTGTTGTTTTAAAGGTTAACTGTACCAATTTTGCAAATGTTTGGAAAACAAATAACTATGACATTTTGATGTCACTGATAAATATGATCACATATTTGACCTTTGTACAATGTATAAGATACAATAGATGACGTTGAAACAGGCTTCCTGGTAAGTACCAATAGAGGTCTGTGAAATAGGTCCAGTAGACTATCAAGAAGCAACAGGAGTCTCAGAGTTAGTACATTTAAAAAGCAGAGTCCAGTGTTTTGATGGGTTGACATTTTTCCATGACAAGTTCAGAACCTTAAGTGATCTGAGGAATGTCAGAGAAGAGCTTAATAGTCACCTCAATGGAAACATTAACTACACAATTAAATTTAATGAGAATAAATTTTCCTTTTATGAAGAAAAGGTCAATGCCAGTGTGAACTTAGGAAAAAAAAAGGAGGGATGTTCAGATACACTCGAAGAAAGCCAATTAGAGAACTAAACTTATTATAGCACCACAAAGAAAGGCTTTCTCAACTATTATTTTCATATTAATTCAAATGTGTAAAGGATAATGATATTCATTTTATTAATATCTATTGTGTCATGAACAGGACACAGAAATACAAAAGAGCTTCCGGATCTTAAACATCCAATAATTTAGCGATTCGTTTCTTTTTTTCTCTTGTGTGTTTATATACCAATGATAAGACATTTAAAATTTTAATAGTACATAAAAGAAACTTGAAAATTTTATGAATATTTCAGCACTTCTTAAATTACTGACTGACTTTCAAAATAATAAGTGCTAACAATGATTAAGCCCCAAACATGAAGAAATTTAAATCTTCAAAGGAATACTAATACGATTATAATCCAATTATTTTACTTTATATTGAAGTAAAACACTGAGACAAAAGACTAGGTCATTCACGTTCTATATGCAAACTGCTTTTCTTTATTTCCTAAGAGTTTCAGAGAACAATTTCACCTTTTGATGTCTTGTTTCTTTCTGTCATAAACGCCCCGCTATATGAAATTTACATTGCTATTACAGTGTCACATAAGTGGCGCCAAATAAACCCTATACCTTTATAATTTCTTATTTTCAATATTGAACAAAGTCTTTATCATAGACCTTTATGGTAAGTAAACAAAAGGACACTGATATGTTGAACATTTTCCCTAAAGTTTGGAAAATAATGCATGTCATCAATACTTCTCTCAGAAATACCTTATGTTTAAAATTATAAAATTATTTCATACAATACGTGTTGTATCATTCAAAGGAAAGTGCTTTGAGTATTATGATAACAATATTTTAAAGCATAATGAACCTTTAGACAAAGAGTTGAAAATAATAGGAAAATCAGAAAGATTTAATACCAAAAAAAAAAAGATAGCTAAATTGAATTTTAAGAGATAGGACCTAAAAAAGGTAGGAAAAATAGATAAGAGAACAAATTTTAAGCAAGGTTGCCAGTAATAGAGCTATAAATCCTGACTATGGAAGGTATGCCAGTAATGAGGGTGGAGTTAGATCCAGAATGATAGAACAAAGGACTGTGTACCTTAGAAAGAACACAACACAAAGGGATGCCTAGTGTTGAAGGTGTTCATGAGGGCACTTTGGACTGAAAGAGCCTCATGAAAAGCATTCTTGAAAGAAAGAGGTCACTGTTCTGTCCAATGTATTGTTCTCTACATGACAGCTACAGATGGCACATATTAAGCAAAGTGATAAAACATTCAGACTTGTGTTTTTTCTTTGTCCTTTTTTTCTTTTAGTCATTTTTCAACACAGCATCATGGCAAATTTAGTGACAAATGTTTAATAAATACAAATATTACCTAATATCAAGCATTCACATAAAGTATTATTATACCTTTCCCGATCTGGTACCCTTCTCACCTTCATGTGTATTTACAATACATTTAAATTTAATTTCTTTCAAACACATTTTAGGAATACATCATATAAAAGATATAAGAAAAAGATTTGAAATTGAAAAAAAAAATTTTAAAACCTGAGGTCAAAAACTGTTAGATTGTCACACACATTTGCATTACAGATATATTTTCTGCACAGTTTTACCAATATAAAAATTTTCTCAATAAAATGAAGGAGTTTGACTTCTCTGAAAAATAGTTGTGTCAATATCTGAGACCCTATTTTTGAGTGGCAGCAGTTACTGGTTCCACAATGTGCACACCCTCAGGTGATAAAACCACCTAATCCTTGTATTCTAACACCGAGGCCACCGTAGTCATGTGTGTCCCTTTCCTGGTACCTGTTGGAGGGAGAATGGTAATAACCAATGCCCTTGAGAAACAGTCAACAGTGCCTAATAACTGACACCATAAAGAGAGTAAAAGAATGACAAAGGAGGAAAAAACGATAGTGAACTTGATTTACTTAGCACAAATAAAAAGTCACTATATTTAGGAGTTTTTTATAGTGCTGGTATTTCCACTTAATTCCTACATAATGTGTGCTGACACTGAAGATGACCCTCAACTCTCTTTACCACTTGCTCGTCCCCCTCTGTGAACTCCTCATGAGGACAGTTGGGCACTGAATTAATTCCATATTGATCGACATAAATCCCACCAGATCATATTGCCCTCTTTGCCAAGTTTTCACTACATCTTACTTTGGGAACTCCAGTGGTCATTCTAAGAAACCTCATGTGGCAAGAAACTGCAGATGACGCCCAGAAGATACAGGCAGGCTCCAGGAGAGCAGGAAACTGAAACCCATAGTTCTAACAGCACAAGAAACTAAACAGTTACAAGCACTGTAAAGGCTCCAAATGATAACATTTGCTGAAACTTTAATTGCTGCCTTAATTAGTACTGGCGTACAAGATATGACCAAACTTTATGTGACTGTTTCATTAAAAATTATTCCAATATCCCACTAAACCCCCTCAAAAACTACCCCTCTCTTCAAACATGTTCATCCCACTCTTGTAGCCACTTTCTGAAGCATTCTGGCAGTCCTATCTTCTGAGGATCATTCTATGATGTGATCAAAATTATAGTGAATGTTGCTGCCAAACGTTGACCAATGAAAAGGCAGGCTCTTAAAATATTCCATTACTTCACCATCCACTTATTCACCAGATCTGGCACCATGCAAGTACTGGGCTTTCTCCAAAATCGAACTGACCATGAAAAATACATGTTTTGAATCAATTCAGGACATCGTGGCCTTCACAACTCATAACTAAGGACGCTTAGGAAAGAGGACTTTAAGAACTGCTTCCATAATGGCAAGAAAGAAAGGATAGGTATATATAACTGAGGGATTGTTTATGGAGGGGGATAATTAGCAACATATTTTTTGTAATATTTTTAAATTTGAATATTCATCATATTTTCTTATCATAACTTCTAGAGAGTTTAAGTAAGCCATGCCAAGCTCCGACTAAAAGAATTTGTGAGCTTATGGGAATATTATTACAAAGCAGTGGATAACTAAAGTACTGCAATGCTAAAATTATTTTTTATTTTACATTAGACATCTCTTTTTATACTTGCAATACTACTAGACTCACTGTATTTTATATTACTATATACACCAATGTTCCACATCTACAGTGATCTGAAAATATGAAGATTTATCTGTCTGTAATTATTTATTTCATAGTTTCATATCTTTTTGCCAGTTCTGTATGTTCCTCACGTACTATGAATACTATATGCAAAATATTAAGCTTTTTGTTATTTGTCTCACCGAGAGACAATTTTATGCTCTCTCCTCCTCTTTCAGGAAATTTGCATGGGTTTGTAACTGTTTTAACTCATAGAATTTCTTTTCTTTTTTTTTTTTTAATGACACATTTATTCAGTGTCACGATCAGACTATTACATTTAGCAATCAACAGCATGGGTGCAAAGGAAATGTCTACATTAAACCCTTTGTTGAACATTAAACCCTTTCCACTTTCCAGAGAACAGAAATAAAATAACCTGTTCTACATGTCAGCTGGCATGAAACTCTGAGGTGTGGGCAGATTGGCAACTTCCTGTTGCTCCCTTGTCGAAACTTTCACTCATGCTGAGAAAATTTATGCAGCTTTGTGGAGAGTCCCACAAGACAGAAGCTGAGCTTTCCTACGGTGAGATTGAGCTGAGCTACCAGTACTGCTTGAGGAATGCTAGAAAGAAAGAGATCCTATTCTTCTTTTAAACCAGACCACATAACACAAAGAATAAAAATGAACTCTATTCAAGAAACATACGCAAATTGCAAAGTCTCCAATAAATATTTTGATAGCTTATCCACTAACTTGTCCAACTATTTAAACGCACGGTGGCCAAAATTACACATTTTGATTAATTATTATGATAATATAACAGAATTATAAAAACAACAATTTTATCAGATTCATTCAATATTTCTTCTGTGTATGGTATATTTTAAAACGTTGAATACAAAACACTACTTCACAATCTGGGCAGTAGCAGCAATTGTCTTTGTGAATTGTTCTTGAATTACTGTCTTTCTTTGAAGAACACATTTTAGGCTGTCTTATGGTTCTTTCCTTTTGTTCTGCAGGTGGCAAAATTTCAATAAAATGTCTGCCTGCTAAATTTATTGGCGAAGACATGACACTGATGATGGATACCTGGTTGGCTTTTCACTATCTTTTATTTTTCACTTTGGCCTGTGAGACATGATCTAAATTGTAAGTGGCTCTTTGCAAACTTTTATTTTGAATAAACAAAAAATGAGTTCTATATTATTTGTCCAGTAAGAGCGTAAATATTTTATTATAATATTTTCCTCACTTTTGGGTGACAAGATAACCACTCATGGAATTATGATCATTATTGACCACTATAGGAATTATTTTAGTTTTATTCTTTCAGGTGTTATCATTTTGTATTATGAATATTTGACAATGACGAGATGTATTTTTTGTGTTTCCATTTTCTAACACAGAGTTCTCCTCTGTAATAGACTAACATATCTTACCTTTTCAGTTTTTTCCTTCACAGATCATTTTGTACTTCGTTACTCCTCAGTCTGACTTTCCCTCACCTGTCCATTTTGTACTGTCAAAGAATGTCACTAAGTTTTGGAACAATAAAGAAAAATATTCTAATATACTTACATTATGAGTTATTATAGACTGTAGTTTTTATAGACTATAGTTTTCACAAAGGGACATGAAAGAATAAAAGCAAATCACCAGAACTTACTAGATTTCACAAGAAATAAATATCAAAGATGAGCACAATGTCCTCAAAGTATGGTAAAATAGTTGATATAAATCAAAATGTGAGTTTGAGGCCACCCCAGGCTCTGAAGTGGAATCAAGGCCAACTTGAACCGCATTGTGAGACTCTGTCTCAAAAATGAAATGAAATGAAATGAAATGAAATAAAATAAAATAAAATAAAATAAATAAAATAAAACAGATGTTCATGTGCATGTCACGCAAACAAGAAATCATACCTGTTCAAGCAAAGGGTAGTCAATATGCATCCCCCAAGTGGTACCAGAGCTATACTGTTAAGTGGGTAAGACTCTGTGATGTAATTTGTTACACTGTAATAGTCAAAACATCAAGAAATGTACACATTCCTAAGGATGAAAAGAATGACAGGCACCAAGAATCACAATGTATCTTTACTGAGTGGGTTATGGTAGCTTAAATCTCTCAGACTGATAGAGATTCACATGAACAAAACATTCATTAAGATATTTGGGTGAAGTTATAGTTTTGGAAAGGGGTCTTAATAAAATTTGGGACTTGAAGGTATAGATTAATTCCATAATAAAAATTATAAACTGCATAAATGTTAGGTCTCACCCAATTAAATGACAGAAAATGAAAAGTATATTGAAAAACAAGATAAAAAGTATAAATAAGTTCCTGGTAGTTGAAGAAACGAACACAAACACTAGGTTCAGTGTTGTCTCTTTAAATGACAGATTTACATCACATTCAAAATCCAACTGAGCAACTCATGATAGAACTTTAAAATAAAAGGTAGATGGATAACCCAGTATTCAACGTTTATGGCAATTTTTATAAAACTATATTGTCAATATTCATTTAAATAAATGTAAGCAATCTAAAACTTCAAAATCTCTTTTTTAATAATAGCCAAACCACTGAATCTATTTTTAGGTATTACTTAGACATGTAGAATATTTATTACTGATATTCATCAATACTATGGAGTTTCACTTTTTGAACATTTTAGTTTGCAAGGAAGACAATATTTAACTGATTTCAACTTATCAAGAAAGGAAATGTTAAAAAAATTATTTCATTTTAACAAGTAGCATTAACTTTTATTGAATGATGTGGAGATTCAAAAGGGACAAAGAGAATGTTAAAATTCATTAACATTATTTGCAATTTTTTTATATAAGGGTAATAAAATTTGTTCTAGAGTACATTACTTGTGAGCATAGGATTCAGAAATTCAACAGATAGTTGTTTTGGTAACTAAAATCTTATATAAATGTATATTACTACATTAGTTTATCTGTGGAAGCTTTGTTGTTATATTAGTATATTATATATTTTAAAATTCTTAT
>PVJX010033834.1:0-19369 GCA_004027295.1 Dolichotis patagonum | reverse complement strand
TATTATCCATTTATGTAGAAGACATTTAAATTATTATGGGCTTTAGTTTCAAACAGAACTGCAAACACATCCTACTCTAGTTATTTACCATTACAAATGTTAGCTGAACATCATAAATCTAAATTTCTTTTGTAATTTATAAAATCAGATAGTAATAGTGCAAACCTCATTGAGGTGTTGGAAAAATAAATGAGATAATGTATACAAAAGATATAAAGGGTTAGGAGTGTATCTCAGTGATAGAGCTTATAATTACCATTCCTAAAGTCTCAAGTTCATCTTCTAGCAACACAAAAGTGAAACAATTTAGGAGGTAACAAGGTGGCTAAGCTTAAATGCCTACCACCAGTCTCTTCCATCATAATTAAGAGCCAAAGCAACAAATGAATAGCTACATTTGGAGGTCAGTAATCGGGAGAGTGCTGAAATACAGCAAAGGAAACACTAAAATCTTGTAGGCTTGAGACAACTTCCAAAAAGGGGAACAAAACATATCAACAGTTATGACCCTATCTTTTGAACTGTGTAGGGAGCCACCCTTTGTAAAGAATAATTCAAATGGAAATTTAACTATTGGCAATTTTCACAATCATTTCAGTGTTGCAGTCAAGTTAGACCTTCAGCAATCTAGAATATGAACACTAGTTTTGCTACAGAAGAGGAAATTACTTTTTCGCCTCATCAACTCCCAGCATCCAAACTTGACGCCATCTTGATCAAGGAGGTATAATTTGAATTCATACTGCTCTAGGTGTTACAAACTTTTGTATATTCCAATCAGTGAAAGGTCACAGATATTCCACTACAATGCCATAGGAGATTAATGTCATATAATACCAATTTGACCCAGAAGAGGAATTATGGGTCTCATTACAAAAGCCAATTTAGCACCCTGCACCATAGAAGTTAAGTGGTTTAGCAAAGGGAATGCAGGGATGCTGCTTTCAAGTAATGAGAAATGAAGGCATTTGTCTTTTGAATCGAAGACATCAGAAGCCAGATGTGGAACAACATTACTGCCAGGACAGAGAGCTACTGCATCTTCCTTATAACTGGTCACCTGGGTGTTTGTTCCACAAGCCAGCAACTGATAGACCTGCAGTATCACTGGACGGAAAAGGTGCTGTTTGTCCTCCACCACCTTCTTTGCGAGTTAACTGCTATACACCAATACCACCACTAGGTCTGAGGGAGTGTGCTGCATGCCCCCACCACTGCTGGAGCTTCCAGTGACAAAGGATCTTGCAGGCAGGTGAATTTACACCCAGAATGTCTAAGGCCCACTATACACACAGTATCATTATCACCACTGTCAGTTTGACCTCACAGGGATTGTTCTAATCCAGTGTACACCACTAGAGAGTCCCCAATTGTGAATGATCTTCAGAGAGAGTAGATCTCTCCAATTCCATGATATTGACTGTCAAAAATGTACTATAGGGATGTTATAAATTAGTGTTTTGTTGGCTTCAAAGCTAACACCGGTCTGGAGCCAAGATCCATCTTCAGGAGAAAACACTTTACTACAAATGCCACCTTATAAAAGTGGTATAGCTAACTAATTTATTAGTAGTCCAAATTTCAATCTCATGTCAGAGAAATGAAAAAACACAAGATAACATCGTGCCACAGAGCAAAATAATTATCTTACTCCACATCACAAATAAAATATTGATAAAATATTGATAAATAATTAATTGAAAATAATGATTTTTTTTTGCTTTCAGTATCCACAGTCTTTTATTTTAAAGATAAAACAGCAGTAAAAACAATGGTACCAAATTTCAAAACAAGATTGTAGGAGACTTACAATGGTTAGTATACTGCATATTGTCATTGTCAAAGTAGTTGCTCATATTAAAAGATATAGGCATGAAAAATTGATCAAACAATTTAGCTACAAACTTTTCAATCAATGAATAGCAATTAGTAGTGTGACTATCTTAATTATTTTTTGTATTTTTTTAAATTTTCTCCTCCCCCTTTTCTCCTTTCCCCCATCCCAGTTGTTCTTTCTTATTTCATAGCAGCTATTGTGTATTTTGGATCATATTTACTCTTTCAACTTCTTGCAATAGAGTGACAGGACAATATTTACACATGCAATTCTGATTTATTTCACTTATGAATATTTTCTCAAGTTGCATTCATTTCCCTGTGAATGTCTCCAATTCTTCCCTCTTTGTAGCTGAGTAGTATTCCATTGTAAAGAGTATCACATCTTTGGTATCCATTCCATGGTTGATGGATGTTTATGTTGTTTCCAAGATTTAGCTATTGAAAATTGTGTTACTATACACATGGGTGCAAATATATCACTGTGGTATGATGTTTATAGTTCTTCTGAGAAAATAATGATTATAACATAGCTCAATGTGAGCTGAGAGACAGCAGAATTATAGATGATCAAACATATGAAAAAAGTGATGATATCAATCAGAAATGTATTGAAAAGTTAGACATCTTGTAGAAGAACCAAACAATGAAAGATGAATTATTTTTTTAAAAAAAGATCAAGAAAGCATATAAAAGTCTAATAGAACGCATATACAACAGAGAAGAGCAGGCTGAAACATAAATATCATATTTGCAGACAAGCCTGGCATGGCAGTGTATGCCTTTAATTCCAGCACTTTGGAGGCTGAGGCAGGAAGTTCATCATGAGTTTCTGGTCACTCTTGAGTGCATAGCAAGTTCAAGGCCAGCCTGGACTACACAGCAAGAATTATCTAAAAAATTAAAGGCACGTGTTTTGATATAGCTTATGTGACTAAAAACAAAATAAGAACTTTGGAACAACATGAAAAAAAACAAGCATATTTATATTTTTGGAGTAGCTGGACAGGAAGAAAAGGAACATGAGGCATATAAAATGTTCAATAAACTAGTAGCTAAAAACTTCCCCAAACTTGAGAAAGATATGGATATCCAGTTACAAGATGCTCATCAGACTCCAATATTGGCATTAAAAAACATAACTGTATCATAACATATCATAATCAAACTGTCAAAAGAATAAGATAAAGATACTATTTTAAAATCAGTTAAAGAAATACATCAAGTTGTTTATATATGAATCCCTTTTAGATGAGAATCTCACATTGGAAAGCTTCCAGGCCAGGAAGGGTGGATAGTGAAATTGCATATTCTAAGTTCTGAAATAAAATAAACCTGCCAATTAATAATACTATACTATCAAATTTGTCTTTCATGATACAATGACATTTCAAGACATGTGAAAACAGAAGAAATTTGTTATTACTAAACCAATTTTGCAAAACACACTTAATCATGTCCTACCTCCAGAAGGAAAACAAAGATAAATACGGTCATAAAATGTAGAAAGTCCTGGACAAGCAAATGCATAAAACAGAAATAGAAAAGAATCAAATCTTCTTAATACAACAAAATCATTGATCCACAAGGATGAACAACTGGCCAGGCATGGTGAGACATTTCTGTGATTTCTGCACTCAAGGTATTGAGGCAGAAGGATCACTGTGAATTCGAGGCCAATCTGGACTGCATGGTGAGTTCAAGGCCAGCCTGAACTACATAGAGAGACAGTCTCAAAAACAAAACAAGACAAACAAAAAGAAAGAATGAACAATACAGGAAGAAACTCAGAGTGAAGTGAATTCAAAATAAAAAGAAAACATGTTGATATGTAGATACAAGTATCTACTTTTCAAAAGATACTAGTAGTTATATGAATATTAGTAACAGAATAGCAAATATCACTTGTTCTCTTTCATATGTGGAAGTAAAATAGTAAATGTCAAGGTAGCATCATACAGTAACAGTAATTACTAAATGCTGTGAAGAATAGGAGAGGAGGGACTAATGGAGAGTTGGATAATAGTTACACAAAAATGTGTAGAAAAATAAGTTCTAGTGCTCTTCAAAACAGTGAGGTGACTATATAATAAACCAGTAATATATATATTTTATGAATAATTACAGAAGAGCTAATTGACTTCAAACACAACTCCTAGGATTGTTTTTGACTTCCATAACATTGTGTGGCTAACTCTATGATAATAGCATATCTATTGTTGCAATCTATGTTCATATATATGATTAAAATTGATAAACATTTCATATATAGTTTTACCTTTGTTATAGATAATTTCAGTCTCTGCCTCATCTTTTTGTGTCTTTTGAAAATCCTACCTCTTTTAGTTCATTTTTTTATTTTATTTAACTAATAGATATTTCTTTCTTTTTACCGGACTGAGATAGCATTTCTATAAAGTAGCTGCTGGACATTGCTCCTACATCTTTCATATTTACTTGTTCTCCCTTGGATTTTTTCCAAAACCAGTTTTGTTTAATCTGCCTGCTGCTGCTCTGGAAGTGACATCTGTTCAAATTTACACATTTTATCATGGCTGACATGCTGATTGTGTGTCTGTTTACCTCATGCCTAGTTCCAATTGCCTCTTGCAAATAATTTGTGATTTCTTCCTTCAGTGTATCATAGGTTGCTAGGTATTTTTTCATTTATGTGATCCGCTCATTTCCCTTACTGTTTTTCTCATATACCACTTGTAATCACAATCTTAAGGAAACTTATGGAAATTATATATAAGAAAAACATAGATTATTGATTTGGGTGGCAAAAAAAATTTCTTTCTTGTTAACCTTCAGTTATTCCCAAAATAAGTCTCAATAATTAGGCAACGCAACTTACATGAAATTCAGCAAATGTATATCAAACTGATAGGGATGTTTTACGTATATGTACCAATTCTCTACAATGAATATAATCATTAGGTACTGTGAACATGTACTAATCAAAGTGAAAATTTTAAAAAAAGAAAATGAAGCAGTCACTACATACTGCCTCTGCAATGTGTACAGGGCTAAGCACACAGAAAATAATCCACAATTCTAATATTTTTCACAGATAGCACTTTTGGAAAAAGTTGAGAAGACAGAAAAAATGCTTCTTCATGTTAAAATTGTAAATTATCATTTTAGTCACACCTGCTCTCCATTTTTGCACCTAAGCCAATAAATTTTAAGGTAATTCTGTAAAATTTAATTTAACAGTAAACATCATAAAACAATGGACATCACTTTTCCTTGTGTAGTGCAATAATGAGAGAGATTAAATAATATAAGAGACACAAGACAGGTAAAGCCATGTAAATTCTGAAAGGTGAATTTAACTTAAACAGTACAATTATTACCTTTTAGGAATATTAAAGAACACACAAATACTTAAAATTTCACATATCAAACCAATTAATTAATATTATATGAACACACAATAGCAACAAAAATGTAGTCATAACCATGTGGAAAACTGAAGTGGGAGGGTTGCTTGAGCTTAGATGATCAAAAGGAGACAGGGATTCAGGGTGAGACCATATATCAAAAAGTAAAACAAGAGAAAAGAAATAAAACATAGATGCATATAAAATAAAGGATATAGAGAAAAGCAAAAACAAAAAAGCAAAAAACAAAAACAAACAGACCAATATCTGCTGAGGAAAACAGCAGGCAATGAGTGGAGCCAGCCCAAAAGAGGAGTCATGTAAAACACAACTAGCAAAGTCACATGGGTGGAGTCACCCAAGCCCTTTTGAGTTCACATGGCTCTACAACCTGCCCCAGGTTTTGGATATGGAGCTTCACCATTTAATGTTTACTCTGCTCTGTTTTGTTTTGTTTTTGTCCAATTCCATTCTAGTCTACTACTACCCTCATTTACAATGAGAATGGTTATACTTTCCAATTAGATGTTAGAAGTACTTCACTCTGTATGTTCACATCTGAATGTTAGTCTTGAGTCTTAGAGGATACCTTTGACTAAAACTTTTCAGCAAAGTTGGAATTGTTAAGAGTAATGATTGGTTTTATTCTGTGTTGATTTGTTTGATTTTATTATGTCTGATGGTACGAGCAGCTATCAGGAGCACAAAATGAGGCATGGTAGCCATTGTTGATTTTCTATTATCTTGTTTTGAAGTCCTGTGTCACTTTCATTTCTTTCCTTTATTGGTCTTACCATGTTTTATTTTGTTTGGTTTTATTGACTTTGAACTAAAAAAAATGATTCTGGCTAGTCTTAGAGACTAACTAAATGCATTTTGCATAATAAAATGAATCTTAAGGAAACCAAGTATAGAATTTTATGAATCAGATCTAAAATGTTCCCAAAAGGCTCCTGTATTTCAAAGATGACTGAATCATAGATGCATTATACTCACCAATGGATTAACCCATTGATGAGTTAATTAGCTAAATGTGCCTTTAGAAGTGAGACCTAATTGAAAGTACATCTCCAGTTTCTCCTTTCTTTCTCTAATTCTTTCACACCATGGTATGAGCAGTTGACATCCACTAGGCCATTCTGTCATACCATTTCATGGTGGGAGCCAGTCAACTTTGCCACAAACACATCGGATACTATCACCCTAATGAAATTCTCCTTCATGTTAAGAGTTTTAGACATTTTGACCTTGTGATAGTGTCTTAGTTACTTTTCTCAGTACTGGGACAAAAATACTCAACACTCACAATTTAAAGGAGGAAAGATTTATTTCATTTCACAGTTTGTAGAGTTTTACATTCTTATTAAACTGGCTCCAAGGCAAGGTGACATGGTAGACTGGTAGAGTAGTGAAGAAATAATGTATGGTAGGACAAGCAAAAAGCAGCAGACAATAAGCCTCCCTTTCCCCTTTATTTCGTCTATCATAAAAGCCCATTGAATGATGACACACACACCCAGCATGGGCCTTCCCTTTATCCATGCCCTGAACTATACTAAACTACTCAGTGTACTAATTTAGCTATCATAAATCCTTAATACATGTTCACAGACCCTAAATTCAACTACCTACAAGAAGTTTTATCTCTGAGTTCATGACACTTTAGGGAGGCATCTAGATTCAAGTCATAACAGATGGGAAAGTCACGAATACATTAATATCTCCTAGCATTTCAAGACAGCTGGTGGAATCATGGGGCAGACACAGAGGTGTTGTTTCTATGTCCCTTTGTTTAACACAGAGATCACATGTAGTAGATGAAAAGTATCTCTTTTCTTTTGTAATGAATGCTATTTAGTAAGGTATAGAAAGTTCATCCACAAAGCTACATTTTGTTAAAACAATGAAGGTTGTTATGTTACTTATTAAACTTCTGATACTAGGTTTTCAAAAATTGTTAAAAGGTTCTGGAATTTTATGATATGCATATGCACATAAAGTTTGACATACTGCAATATTATTTTACAAGTAATTGATTTTAATAAACAAATATATACTTTTTTCTTTTTTGATACTGTTGAGTTCTATATATGAACCACCAAATCTCCCTTGTTTTAAGAAACTAATATTTGTACATTAGTCTGAACACATGGCCATACTTTATTCAGAATTTCCCCATTGCCTTATTTATTTATTTATTTATTTACTTATTTATTCAATTATATATTTATATTAGTAGATTTTGATGGCCATTTCTTATAAAGTTTGGTTACAAAATCAAGATGATTTTATTTTCATGACTTTTTCACTTTTGTATCCATGTTTATATTATGCCACACTCTTGGGATCAATTAATTGAAAAAGAAAATATTCTTTTCTTAAAAATGACAATCAGACTTTGCCCACAGAGAATATCTTGGGGCCAGTGCTCTCTGGGTCTGCTGGACCAGCTAGGCCCACCCTTGACCCTTAGAGAACATCATCCAGGGCTGTTGGGGACAGCTAGGCCCACCATTTGCCTGCAAGGAACATACAGGAGAATGGTGGCAGAGGACCTGAGCTGGCTGAGACCACATCTGCTGGACCCGCCCTTCCACCGGGAATACTGGACTACAGCGGTCTACCATGCTGGCTCGATGAGAGGCTCAGGAACCTCTCACCCAAACAGAAGACCTCATCAAGCTTCAGTCAGTGTGGTGAGTTTGCACCATAAAATAGAGGTCTGTAGTGGGCAAATAGGGGTGGAAGTGAAACTACCTCCAAGTGTAAGACCTTGGCTAACCTGCCAAGACAGTGGGTATTCCCCTTGCCCCACACAGAGAACATCAGACAGGTTGAGGAGTGTGCCAATATTGTCCCGCCTCAAGTTAGAGGAAATTAAAAATGCTAATGAGATGCCCAGTGACACAGTAAGGCCTCAGCTGACACAAACACTATAGCAAAGGAGACCAGGTGACCTGCTGCAACCTAAGATATAACAACAGCAGGAACTAAGAGTTGTCCTACATCAATACTTCTGGGCTAGTTAGCCCAAAAAGAATGTAGGATTCACCCAACAGACATGATAGGAGGAATTCAGGGGACTGGATCTCCTCTTCATTGTGGTACCCAGCAATTTGCAATCATCAACCACAAAGTAGAAACCTGAAACACACACTACAGAAAGTGGTGACTGCTGGAATAAAAAGACCAGAAATTTACCCAAATTGTGAAAATAACTAAAAGAAAAGGCAAAATGCAATCCTAAACATCTAGTCCATCAGGGGCAAGAGTAGCCAATAATGAAATAGAGGACCCTAAAATTCATACACCAGAAATGTCTGAAAAGATAGCAAATGAAGTAAAGGAACAAATCCATGAGGCTACGGAGGAACTCAAGTTAGAAATAATGTCTTATGTAAAGACAAAAGTAACAACCTTAGTAAATGAGCTGCTCAACATAGCTAGAGAAGAAATAGATAAGAAACTACAGAAACATAGAAAATTGATTGAAACTTTGAATGAACAATGCAGAATACAAGCAGAATCTATGAAACAAAGTGAAAGAGATATGCAAGAAGCAAAAAATTGTACTGAAAGCTTTCAAAGCTCTTTAAGTGGAGCTGAGAATAGAATCTAAGACCTTGAGGATAGGATTGCAGATATCAATCTTGAAATGATAGAACTTATAAAAACAACAAAGCAGCATGAAATGACAATCCAACAACTACAAGATGATGCCAGGAGAAACAATGTTAGAGTAGTAGGCATTAGTGAGGAGGCAGGAGACAATGCAAAGGATATAGCTAAGCTGTTCACAGAAATAATGGCAGAAAATTTCCCAAACATGGGGGAAAAATCTGATATACAAATAAATGAGGCATACAGAATGCCACACAGTCATAACAAACATAAATTTACCCACACACTTATAATAATTACAATCTCAGACATACAGGATAAAAACAGAATACTAAAAGCTATTAGAGAAAAGACACATCTCAACTATCAAGGAAAGCCTATTAGAATCACAGCAGATTTCTCGGCACAAACCTTCAGGTCAAGAGAAGCTTTGAGTGAAGTATTTCAAGCCCTAAAAGAAAACAACTTTCAACCCAGACTGACTTACCCAGCAAAACTGTCTTTCAAATTTAATGGAGATACAAGATACTTCCATGACAAAGAACAAATAAGAAATTCATACCCACCAAACCAACCTTAGAAAGAATGCTGAAGGACACCCTAGGTAGAGATAAAAATTACCACAATCTCCAGAACAACAACAGAAAGAAATCACCAGGCTGGACTAAAAAGGAAACAAGTGAGAAAAGCAGGAAACTAACAACAGTAACACAACATGGCCAAGGCAAGCCAGTACATACCAGTGATATCCATAAACATAAATGGGCTCAATTCACATATCAAAAGAAACAAGTTGACAGAATGTATCATGAAACAGAATCCCACAATATGCTGTATACAAGAAACAAATCTGACTCAAAAAGAAACCAATAGATTAAAAGTCAAATGTTGGAAAACAGTATTCCATGCAACAGGAATACAGAAAAAGAAGGGGTGACTATTCTATTTGCAGAAAATGTGAACTTCAAACCTAAAATCATTAAAAGAGACAAAGATGGTCACTACATACTCATAAGTGGAAAAATTCAAGAGGAAGAACTAACAATTATAAATATATATGCACCAAACACAGGAACACCCAACTACATAAGACAGATACTAAAGGACACAAGAACACAATTATTACAGGGGACTTTAACAGCCCATTGTCACAAAGAGATAGATCAACTAGACAAAAAAATCAGCAAACAAATAATAGAACTGAATCATACTTGCGAGCAATAGTTCTTAGTAGATATTTACAGAGTGTTCCACCCAATTACATCAGAATACACGTTCTTCTCAGCTGCTCATGGGACATTCTCCAAAATAGACCATATATTATCCCATAAAACATTCTTAAGTAATGCAAAGGTATTGAAATTATCCCATGCATACTATCTTACCTAGCACATTGAAATTGGAAATTAATGGCAAAAGAAATTGAAAAACTGACATGAATAATTGGAAGTTAATATAAGAACCTTTGAATAACCAGTGGCCTACAGATAAAATTAAAGAAGAAATAAAGCAATACCTACCATTCAATGAAAATGCAGAAAAAAAACTATTGTAATCTAAGGGATGTAATGAAAGAGGTCTTAAGAGGTAAATATATAGCAATAAACTGTCATATCAAGAAAACACAAGAGCACAAATAAACAATCTAATGCTTCATCTCAAGCTTCTAGAAAAAGAAGAGCAAGTTAAATCTAAAGCTCATAGAAGAGAAGAAATATTAAAGATTAGAGCAGAAATCAAAGCAATTGAAACTTAAAAAAACAATACAAAGAATTAATGAATCCAAAATCTGGTTATTTTAGAGAATAAACAAAATTGACAAACCTTTAGCTAACCTTATACAGAAAAAGAAAGAAAGAACACAAATCCATGGAATAAGGACCAAAAAGAGGGAAATTACAACAGATCCCATGGAAATTGAAAAGATCATGAGTACCTACTTCAAAAATCTCTACACACATAGAGAGGAAAACACAGAAGAAATGGAAAGGTTTCTAGAAACTTATGAACTACCAAAGCTCAACCAAGAAGATATAGCAATTTTGAATAACCCAATAACAGCTATTGAAATTGAAAATGTAATAAAAAAAACTTACCAACAAAGAAAAGCCCAGGTCCTGATGGATTCACACCTGAATTCTATAAGAAATTTAGACAAGACTTGATTTCCATACACCTTAAAATCTTCAGTGACATTGAAAAGAAAGCAATCCTTCCTAACTCATTGTTGCAGGCAAGTATCACTATGATACCAAAAGGACCCAGCTGAAAAGGAGAACTATAGACCAATCTCACCAATGAACATAGATGGAAAGATTCTCAATAAAATACTAACAAATGGAATGAAGCAAATCATCAAGAATATTATACATCATGACCAAGTGAGGTTCATTCCAGGAATGCAGGGATGGTTTAACATACACAAATCAAAAAAATGTAATACACCATATCAACAGAGCCAAAATCAAAAACCACATGGTCATCTCAATAGATGCAGAAAAAACTTTTGATAAGGTCCAAAACATGTTTATGATGAAAACCTATCAGAAACTTGGAATACATGGTGTCTACCTCAACCTTATAAAGGCCATCTATGACAAACCAACAGCCAGTATTATACTAAATGGAGAAAAACTGAAAGCTTTCACTTTAAAATCAGGAACAAGACAAGGATATCCACTATCACCACTTCTTTTCAATTTAATTCTGGAACACTAGCCAGGGCAATCAGACAAGAGAAAGAAAGAAAAGGAATAAAGATAGGAAAGGAAGAATTTAAATTATCACTATTTGCAGATGACATGATACTCTATATAGAAGACTGAAAAACTCCCTTAAAAGACTACTAGAGGTAATAAACAAGTTCAGCAAAGTAGCTGTTTACGAAGTCTATGCTCAAAAATCAATAGCATTCCTCTACACAAACAAGAAACTCACTGACAGAGAAATTATGGAAATATCACCCTTCACAATAACATCTAAACAAATGAAATACATAGGAATCAACTTAACTAAAAATGTAAAAGACCTATAACTGAAAATCATACTATGATAATAAAAGAGATTGAAGAGGGTATTAGAAAATGGAAAGATGTTCCATGCTCTTAGCTAGGAAGAAGCAACATCATGAAAATGGCCATACTCCCCAAACTTTTATACAGATTTAATGCAATCCAAATGAAAATACCATTGACATACCTCACAGATCTAGAGAAAACACTCCTAAAATTCATTTGGAACCAGAAGAAACCGAGAATAGCCAAGGCAATTCTAGGCAATAAAGGCAAGGCAGGAGGCATCTCAATTCCTGACTGGAAACTAAGCCACAGTGTAAAATCAGCATGGTACTGGCAAAGAAATAGACCTGAGGATCAATGGAACAGATTTGAAGATGCAAGTATAGGTACAAAGACACTCAGCCACCTGCTATTTGACAAAGGGGCTAAACATGTTCACTGGAGGAAGGATAGCCTCTTTAAAAGTGGTGTTGGAAAAATTGGCTCTCCACATGCAGAAGACTGAAATTAGATCCATGCCTATCACCATGCACAAAACTAAAATCTAATTGTATCAAAGACCTAAACATTAAAACAGAAACACTAAATCTACTAGAAGATAAGGTAGGTATAAATCTTGGAGACATAGGTGTAGGTAGAGATTTCATGAACAAAACACAAACTGCATGGCAAACACTTCAGAGAACCAACTGGGATTGCATATTATTGACAAGTTTTTGCACTTCAAAAGAAATCACCATCAGAGTGAAAAGAAAACCCACAGAATGGGAAAGAATTCTAGCCAGCAACCTCTCAGATAAAGGACTTACATCAAGAATATATAAAGAATTGAAAAACATCAACACCCCTAAATTAAAAGACCCTCTCCAAAAAGGGGTATCTGAGATGAACACATAGTTCTCAGATAAAGATATACAAATGGCAAAGAAATACATGAAGAAATGTTCACCATCACTGGTCATTTGAGAAATGCCAATTAAAACAACATTGTGTTATCTTCTCACACTTGAAAGAATAGCTGCCATCAAGAAATCAACTGATAACAAATGTTGGCAAGGCTGCGAGGAAGAAGGAGCACTGCTCCCCTGTTGGTGGGAGTGCAGACTGGTGCAACCACTATGGAAATCAATATGGAGAATTTTCAGAAGACTAGGATTGGAAGCTCCATTCAACCCAGCTATTTCCCTCCTGGCTATTTACTCAGAAGAACTGAAAAGTTCATATCACAGTGATATATGTACAACCATGTTTATAACAGCACAATTTGTAATAGCTAAATTGTGGAAACAACCAAGATGCCCTTCAACTTCAGAGTGGATAAAAATGTTGTGGTATTTTTACACAATGGAATATTACTCCACTGTAAAAAATGATCTTGAGGCCTTCATAGAGAAATGGAGACAACTTGAGACTATCCTCATTAGCGAAATGGATAAGAATCATATTTATAAATATCACATTGTGTCTCTAGTATAAAAAATAATAAGAACTGTAGGAGTAAGAAAACCTATAATGCATAATTGCTACTGTAAAAAAGAGAGGAAAATAAATTGGTCTAAAGGATATAACCTATGTATTTTTAAGTGTGTAAGATAGATGACCATATTACTGTTTTTGTTAGTTCATTTAGCAAAACTGTTAACAGTCTCACTCTTTGAATGTCTACTTTGTATGCTTTAATTTTGTAACTTGAACAACTATTTCCATGGTGACAGTATGAAACTTATCAACTAGTGATTTCTTAGTGTTTTTTTTTTTCTTCTAGAGGACAGATGTCCATTGTGAACCCTCAGGCTGCATGTGACTGAGACAACTAGTCATGTGCTCCCACAAGATGGTAACTATTAATGTTGTTATGGTCTTAATTTGATAGTGTGGTGGTCTGGAATGGATGGCATAAATGAAAACAAACATTGCATAGTGGATGGTGCAGTGCAGCACTAATTCCATCTTCTTTACCAACCACACACAGGCCAGTAAAAACTCATATGTATCTGATTTTATATGCATTTTGGCAACATGGTGAATAAATTTACCAATAGTGGTATTTTAAGAGACAATATTAGTTCAACTGAGTAACACAATGTATGCCTTTGAAGGCAGGCATTCATTATTAAGCAACGATGTAGGTTTTCTTGTTTCATTATTAAAGTTGAGCTTGTTATGTTATTTCACATAGCAATTTAATGAATTAAAATTTTAAAAGAAAGTTTTGTTTCATGTAAAATATAGTTTTGCTTATGAACATAATATATATATATATTTATTATATATTTAAATATATATAACTATATGTATTATACTTTATATGCTGTCAGACAATTCTTCACTTATTGTAGTCCAAGACAATTTTTTTCGCTTATTACAGAGAAAGTGACCCAAAGTTTGAACATCAATTATCTGTATTCTTTATCATATGTAAAGCCAGAAAATACTTCTGCAAATTCTAACATAAATATATAATATAAATGCATATTTATATATTCTATATATAGCATTTATATCTTTATTGTGTTATACATGTATTCTTAGTTTGTCCTTTATTCAAAATCATTGTCACATGGGTAATACCAGCCTTCTCCCTTACATATTAAACTCTCTGTTAATATTTGTGTTTGGATATCACCCCCACAAACTGTCACATGAGCATTATAGACAGGCTTTTGGGAGGTGGCTAAATATAGATCTTGTGATTGGTTCATTGTCTAGTTCTGAGACTGTCAGAGTGAGTGCTAAAACTGCTCTAGGGTGGGTACCCTGCATACAGTATAAGTAAGGGAAAGACACTTGCTCCTCACTTTGTTTGCTCTTGTTGCTTTTGGTTTCTTCCACTGCCATGAACAGTTGTCCTTTTGCCACGCCACCCTGCCTTACATCCAGCTAGTTATGGACTGAAATCTTTGCAAACTGTGAGTTAAATACTTTATAATCTTTAACTTTGGATGTTCTGTATTTTGTCTCAGCAACAGGACAAAAGTAAGTAAGACATTCCTTAATTGTGGAATGAATAAAAAACATGTTATCTTTATACAATGCAGTACTATTCAGTTATAAAGAAAGATTGCATCGAGTCTTCTATAAGTAAATGGATGCAACTTGAGACTGTACTCATAAGTCAAATAAATCAAATATGTACATATCATATTTTCTGTCTCCCTAGTATAAGAAACTGAAATATAAAATACGATCCAAAATCTGCAGTAAATACTGTGTAAAGGTAGGAAACTGTTCAAAGAGGAAAACTAACTGGGATAGGAGAAAGCAGGAAAGATGGAAGGGAAAAGGAAAAAGACATAAATTTGCATAAATGTATATATATATGTATATATGTACATAAAATGTACATAAGATAGCTAAGATAGCTAAGATGGCTATACTACTAATTCTATTACTTCTTGGAAAAGAACAGTTAATATTCATATGATTAGATCAATTTTGCATGTCTATATATGGCAATCTAATCAACCCTTTTAGATAACAATATGTAATATTACAAGATTTGTTAAATTCCTATCATCTTGTTTTGAAAACCTATACTTTTATTGCTTTGGGTTTGTTGTTGTTCATTTGCAGCTTTTGCTTTTTGTTGTTCTTCTCTGTGTCTTTTTTTCACTTAAAAAAATCTTTAGGAATCACTTATGTCATAACACCTCTATGATTTTCCCTGTTCCAGTATGTCATGTAAATAGAATCATACAGAATTCTGCTTTGAATAATTGTTTAATAGAAGCATAAATTTGATTCATCCATATTTTTAAGGATCACTTGTTTCTTTTTTATGCAATATTTCTACAAGTAAGATAAATATTTTTATTGACCTTTATATGAATGTTTGGGTTGCTATCAGTTGTGGGAAGCCATAAAAACAGCTTCAATAAAGATTTCCATATGAGTATTTGTGTGCTCATAAGCATTTTAATTGGTTATTAGTACAATATTTGGAAATTGTGATAAGTCTATCATTAGTTTTCTGAAAGATATTTCAAACTGTCTTTCAAACTGATTTTATTATTTTACTTCACCATCAGCAATAACTGAGGTATCTTGTTGTACTATATCATTGTCAGCAATTAGTATTATCAGTGCTTTGGGTTTTAGCCATTTTAATCAATATATACTGAATTCTTATGGTTGTCACACTTTGAAATTCATGAAAAATGATACTAAGAGTATTTTGAAATTCCTGTTTGCCATCCATATATCTTTTGAAATAGTCTGTGTTCAGATTTATTGCCCATTTTTCAGTAGATTATTTGTTTACTTATTTTTAGTTTTAAGATTTCTGTGAGTATTTGAGAAGCAAGTCCTGTACTAGTAAACTTTTCTTTTCTGGACAAAACACCTCACATGGGCAATTTAAAGAAGTTTGATTTGGCTAACACTTTCAAAAGATCTAATTCATGCTCAGATGCTTCCAAGGAAGAAATATCATGAAAGGAGAGCTTGATGAAGCAATGATGATTAATTAATAGCAGTTGGTAAGAACAACAGAAGAATAGTGACAGACAAATGGGCAAAGGACCATATATAGAACTCAAGTTCACAAATACAGGCCCCACCCAAAAATACATAAATGTAATTTACTAATTATCCTGGGAAGCTCCCCAGCAAATCAAGCTGACAGTGGCAAAAGTCTTTTATCAGAAATGGGTTTTGCAAAATATTTTTTCCTATTTGGTATTTTTAAATTTTATAAAAATCTATTTTAAAGAGAATAAAACCAAGCAAAATAAAACAGAATAAAGCCAAGCAAAACAAGTCAGTGTAAGTGACACAGGACTTCAAAACAATAGGAAATCAACAGTGGTTACCATAATGCCTCTTATTGTCTTCAAAATAGCTGCAGATGACTTCAAACATAATAAAAATAAAAAAAAACAGAACACAAGAGAAATGATAAAAACAAAACAATGAATGCTATAAAGAATGTCAAAACAAAATAATAGCAGATTCAAAATGGCTACCATAATACATTTTGCTATCTTTGAAACAGCTGCCTATGCTGTTGGATATAATAAAATCAAACTAAGCAAAACAGAATAAAACCCAATCCAACGAAATGATGAAAATGATACAGGATTTTAAAACAAGATGATAGGGATTTAATAATCACCACCACCCTCAGAAGGAAATCCCCCATAGATGCCACACTGCATACCATTATCTTCCAAATAGATGGACAAATCTTTGGCCTTAGACCTACAAAGTCACTGAAACACCAAACATCACAAGCATCAAATTGTATTTCACCTCAGTACACATTTTTGCAGCCTGTGCTTCTCTGGATGAACCAGTTGCTTTCAAGGGGTGGTAATGGTGGTGGTGGTGGTTGGCCCTTCTTTTTTCCCAGTCCATGTGCTGGAAGGGGCTGTTGTCTGGTTCTCCACCTAGTGGACTGCATATGGCACTGGTTCATAAGGAGGGCTTCTTCTTGGTGACTTCTTGTTCTCTATTTCCACAGTCTACAAATGGTGCTAATTCATGGGAAAAGGCTGGCTACTGGCTGTCTTCCTGGGTCCATGCATGGCACTGGTTTGCAGGGAGGGCTTGCTTCTTGGTGACTTCTTATTCTCTTCCCCTATAGTCCACAGATGTTACTGACTCACAGAAAAGACTGGGGTCTGGATGTCCCCCCAGTGGTAGGGCCTGCACATGCACCTGTTTTATTTGGTATTGATCATTTTATTCTTTTGATAGTTTTTTATCACAAAGCAAAAATTTAAATCTTAGAAAATACAACAAATTCCCATGAAATATACTTTAAATTTGTATATTAAACTCATAACTTGCCGACCATCTAGATTTTTCTAAATTTTATGTAAGAAGTTTTATAGGCTTTTCTTTTTACGTGTGCATTTTTTAGCCATTTAAACTTATAATTTGTGATGTTTATGGTATCTATTTGTTTTGTAGACTATTTTCGTAGATATCAAGCTGCAATTGTTTCAACATTTGTTGAGAATATTCAATGCTTCTTTGAAATTTCTTTGTTCTTTAATCAAAGATCACTTGACAGAGTTTGTTTCAATCCATTCCAGAGCATTCTATACTGTTATACCTAGCTATGTGTCTCCTTTTTGCAACATTTCTGTGTTTGAATGAACACCTTACTATAAAGCCCTGAATTCAGAAAGTATGTACTCACTTGAGTTTTACTGTGTAAGAAAAGTTGTGGGAGATCATTTTTTCAGCAATAATTGAGCAAAACATTGTCATTGACTCTAGGCCTAATGTCATACAATACATATTTAGAAATTAATCAATTTTATTTGACTGAAAATGTACTCTCATGAATTAGCTGCTATCAGTTGCTCAACTGTGCTACATATCTTTTTTTAAAAAAATTATTTAAAGAGAAAAAAACAAAACAAAACAAAACAGAATAAAGAGTAGCAACAATACAGAATTCCAAGGAAGAAAGGAAAAGAACAACAACAAAAAACCTAAGAAATTATTACTAGACAAATTACATACTGACTTCTTGGAAATAGTTGTTCAAATTACAAAGTTAAAACATGTAAACTAGACATTCAAACAGTGATACTGTTAACAGTTCTGCTCCACGTTCTCACTAAAACAGCAATATGGTCATCCATCTTACACACTCAAATATATATTCAATTATATCAAAAGGGTGAAATTAAACACAACAAAACAGAACAAAGCAGATTACAAGAAGGCAATGTAAGAGACATAAATTTCAAAACTAGACAATCGGGTATATTCAGTCTCTATCATATTGACTCTTGTTTTCTTCCAAATAGTTGTCCATATTGTCACATAAATGGAAATCACATGAAACAACATAGTATGGAATTGATCTGATCAGAAAGAGGAGGGCATTTCCGGTTGTCAAGACCAGACATTAGGGAAGTCACGAATGACTGTCATAGTATCTCTCATTCTCCTCAAAACAGCTGTCCATACCTTCATATGTGTTGAACTTAAACATGACAAAGCAAGCTAAAATCACTTTGAACAAAAAGTGATAGTTTTGCTGGATTTCACATCATGACTTTATGGAATCAGCACTTTGTATTGTAGTGTCTCTTTCTTCAAAGTAGTTGTTCATTTCAGCATGTGTTATATAGCTGGTTCTTGTAAATTTTTTATGATCTCTACACATGTATGAGTCTCTACGTGTATATCAATCATTTCTGTATTAGAGGGAAAAAAACAAAGCAAGATAAAACAAAACAATTCCTAGAAAAGCATGAAGCAAAAAAGTCACATAAAACAGCAATACAAGTGATCTACAATGGTTACCATGATTTCTAAGCAGTATATAACAACATTAATAAAAACAAAGCACTGGAGACATTGTAAGACTTCAAAAGCAAGTAATAATCAAGCCAGAGTGGGTATCTTAGTGAATCTTGTCATCTTCAGTGTAGTTGCCTATACTCTTAGACTTGATGCTATCCATCACAACAGATTTAAATAAAATCAGTCAATACAAAGTAGCAGTCTAACAAACCAGATTCAAATAAGATCAGCCATAATAAGACA
>PVJX010033833.1:0-19419 GCA_004027295.1 Dolichotis patagonum | reverse complement strand
GTCCCACTGCCTCCCTATATAGAGCAGCTCAGTGGACCCTATTTCCTGATATACTCTGCCTGTGTTTCTCTCTGTTAGTATTTCAAGACCCTCTATACTAGAGATTATAGCCAATCTTCTCTGTCTCATTTCTGCTATTCTATTTTTCTGCCATCGATGGTCTATTTTTCTCTTCCACTCCACTGTCTGCCTCGTTCACTGAGGCCTCTCTCCCACTGTTCCTGAAATGCTCATATTCTTGTTCTCTCTCCCTAGAATGTCCTTCAGTATTTTTTGTAGGGTTGGACTGGTGGTCACAAATTCTCCTAGTTCCTCTTCGTCATGGAAGCATCTTTTTTCTCCATTAATTTCTAGAGAGAGTTTTGCAGGATACATCATTCTGGGCTGGAGATTGTTCTCCTTCAGCGCTTGAATTACTTCACTCCAAGCTCTTCTTGACCTGATGGTCTGTATCGAGAAGTCTGCTGTGATTTTGATGGATTTTCCTTTCTAGGTGATCTGTTTCTTTACTTTGATGGCTTTTAATATTCTGTTCTTATATTAAATTTCTGGGATCTTGATTATTATGTGTCTGGGTGTAGCTCTGTTTGAGTTGTAGGTGGCTGGAGTTCTGTATGCTTCAAACCTTTGCATATCATTTCTTTTTTCTATGCTTGGGAAATTTTCCTTAATAATTTCAGTGAATAGCCTTTGTACTTCCTCTGATTTGATTCCTGCTTCTTCATTCACATACTTTATGCTTAAGTTATATATCCTCTTTCATCTTCCAGTCTTTGTATCTTTACTGCCTGCTCCCTTCTTATTTTTAAGAGATCTCCCCTTTCATGATTCCATGTTGCAAGCCTGTGTTCAATTTTTGATAGTCTATCTTTGGTTTCTTTCAAGCAGTTTTGCCAGCTTTTATGGAGTCTTTAGTTTCCTGATAATCTCTTTGAATCTGCTTCATGAATTCTAGTTTTTTTCTGTATTCTTCATTAAATTTTATCTCCATTTGTGTTCCTCCATTCTCTGTCTGTGTCTTCTTGAGAGGTGCCCAGCCCTTCTTTTATTAATCTACTTATCTCTTGTTTAATTTGAATTAATATTTCAGTTTTGGTCCTGCTTACAATGTCCTGAAGATATCTCTTCATGTGCACTAACGCTGTGTTTGATGTTGCATTTTTGCTGCCCTCAATCTCTTTTGTATTTACCTCTCCTGGATCAATGTTCTCAGGGTTGGGGGCTGGGAGTTGTTTCTTATTTCTCCCTTTCGTCATGTTTTTGATTCCTTCCATACAAGTGTACAGTGGAATTCCCAGCCCCTTTTCTTGTTGGTTAAGGCTCCTCTAGAGGGCACAGGCTAGGAGCTTTAGCCCTCTTCAATAGGTTATCAGAGATTAGAGTTCACCCATGGGCAGTGTGTGCTAGCTCCTCCCCTCTGGGCCAGTCAACCTTTGCAGGCCTTCACTGTGTCATTGTGCACTGATCTCAGGGGCACAGCCTAATCCAAGCAGATTCCACCAATCTGCTCAGTGAGGGGAGCAACCAGCTGAAGCCACTTCCTTATGGATTTAGGGCTGTCCTGCCCAAATCCAACATGTCATCCAGTCAGTTTCCCCTTTCCTGTGGGAAGGTCTTATTCCCATCACTCTCCGCGTGTTGATGCCGGTCCCCGAGAACTGCTGTGATCCCTGACCTCCGACTTCAGCGCGGCTATGGTGGGAATTCACGGTGCCTTTGGGTGGTTCATGTGCAGGGCCTGTCCGGGTGAGCTGCACACAGGACTGTTCAGCTCTGCGCTCCAGTGGCTCAAGCCAGTCACTTCAGTGTGGATTGTTTGTTCAGGTCGGGCAGGAATTCAGGCAGCTCAAGGAGGGCGCTGTGCTCGCTGATCTTATCTTCACTAATAGTAGCCCCAGGACCACATATTCAAGCAGTTTTTTGCACTTTAGTTTCTTCCTGGTTTGTGAGAGTCCATCTCTCTCTGTTTGGGTCTCTCCAGGGTGTTTTATTCTGGCATTTGAGCTGTCTCTCTCAGAGAGGGTCTCTCTCCTGCTACCTACTGGTCTGCTCTCTTTCTCTCTTCCCATAAAACAGAATATTGAAAACTGTTAGAGAAAAGAAACAGATCACTTACAAAAAAAGCCCATCACAGTCACTGCAGATTTCACAGCACAAACACTCAAGTCAAGAATCTGATCTTGGAATAAAGTATCTCAAGCCCTAAAAGAAAACAACCAACAACTGAAATTGATGTACTCTGAAAAATTATTTTTCAAAATCAGTGGAAAAATAAGACACATGACAAAACACAACTGAAGAAATTCATAACTACCAAGTCAGCTCTCCAAATGCTATGAAGAATGTTTTAGAAGAAGATAGAGATGACCACAATTCCAAGAACAGAAATTGAAAAAAAAAGAATAGAAAAGGAAAGGAAAGGAAAACACAAGGCAGAGAAAACAATGAAACAGAGGTGAAAGGCAGGTTACTAGCAATAGGAAAATAATATGAGAAGGATAAGGCAATACATATCAGTTATAACCATCAGTGTAAATGTTCTCATTCACCAATCAAAAGAAACTGGCTGTATTAATGAATGAATCAAGAAGCAAGATCCAACAACATGCTGCTTGCAAGAAACAAATCTAACTCAAGAAGAAATTCAAAGACAGAAAGTCAAACAATGGAAAACAATACTCCATGTAACAAGAACCCACAAAAAAGCAAGTGTAGGTATTCTATTTGCAGACAATGTAAGCTTCAAGCTAAGACTGATCAAAAGATACAAAGACATATGCTTCATGCTTGTTAAGGGAAAATTCTAAGGTGAAAAGACAACAATTTTAAATATATATGTACCAAATACTGGTACATCCAACTACACAAAACAAATATTATCAGATATGAACAATTAAACAACCACTAAAACAATTTTAATGGGGATCTTAATACCTCATTGTTACAGGTAGATCAACTATACAAAAACCAACAAAGAAATATCAGAACTACACCAAAGTCATCAACAAATGGACTTAGTAGATGTCTACAATGTTCCACCACACATTATCAAAATACACATTCTTCACAGCTACACATGGGATGTTTTACAATATGGAAGACGTACCAACTCATGACACTTAAGTAAGTGCAAAGATATTGAAATTTTCCCATGTATATTTTCAGACCATAGTGCAATGAAAATGGAAATCAATTACAAAAGAAACCACAAAAACTATACAAAGAGCTGGAAAATAAATAACACCCTCCTTAATAACTAATGGATCACAGCTGTAATTAAAGAAGAAATTAAACAGTATCTACAATTAAATGATAACACTGATACAAAACACTGGAACTTATGGTATGCAATGAGATAAATTTTAAGAGAGAAGTTTGCAGCAAAGAACACACAGATCAGGAAAACAGAATGGGCTCAAACAAACAATGTATACCTGAACCTGAAAGTTCCAGAAAAAGAAGAAAGAATTAAACCCAAACCTCATACAAGGGAGAAAATTGTAAAAATAAGAGCAGAAATTAATGCAGCTGAGACTAAGAAAACAATAAAAAGAATCAGTGAATCATAGGGTAAGTTATTTGAAAGATTATATAAAATTGATAAAGTTTAGTCAATCTTATCAAAAAGAGGAAGAAAAGACTCAAATTCATGCAGTTATCAAGAGAAGTGATAAATTACAAAAAATCTCACACAAATCCAGATGATCATAAATATTTTCAGAAACTGTACTCTAATAAGATAGAAAATATAGAAGAAATGGACACAATCCCAGATACAGATGAATTGGCAAAACTGAATTAAGAAGATATAGAATTCTAGATAACCCAATATCAGTCAGTGAACTTGAAAATGTAAGTAAAAACTAACAAAAATGCCCAAATTGTGCTAGATTCATTGCTGAATTCTACAAGAAATTTAGAGACTTAATGTCACTAATGCTGACACTCTTTAATGAAATTTAAAAGGAAATAATACTCTCCAAATCATTCCTGAAAGCAAGTATTATCCTAATACCAAAACCAAAGAAGGACTCAAACAAAAAAGAAGACATTAGGCTAATTTCCCTAATGAATACAGATGCAAAAATCCTCAATAATGTATTAGCAAACAGAATGCAGCAACTCACCAACAAGATTATATAGCATGACTAAATGGGATTCATACCAGGGATGCAGGGATGGCAGAACATATGCAAATCAATAAATTAAATACACCACATCAACAAAGCCAAAGATAAAAATCACAGAACCATCTCAACACCAAAAAAAAAGAAAAAAGAAAAAAAAGAGTTTGAGAAAGTTCAACACCAATTCATGATAAAAACCCTATAGAAAATAAGAATATATGGTATTTATTTCAACTTGATAAAAGTCATCAATGAAAAACCTACAGCCAATGCCTTACTAAATGGTAAAAAACTGAACACTTGCACTAGGGAATCAGTAACAAGACAAAGATGTTCACTATCACCACTCCTATTCAATATAGTTCTGGAAACACTAGCTAGAGTAATTAGACAAGAGAAAGAAATAAAAGGAATAAGGTTAGGAAAGGAAGAAGTTAAACTATCATTATTTTCAGATGACATGATACTCTACATAGAAAACCCAAAAAACTTAAACAAAAGACCTCTAGATTTAATAATGAAATTCAGTGGTTTAGAAAGATACAAGTTTAACAATCAAAAATCTTATATTCTTATACACAAATAATAAGCTCAGTGAGAAATTAGAGAAATCACACCCTTCAAAGTAGCATTCAGAAAAATGATATACTTATGAATTAATCTAACAATGGAAGTAAAAATATATACATTGAAAATTACAGTACTCATGAAAAGGAAATTGAAGAGGGCATCAGAAATCTGAATGATATCCCTTGATCCTGGGTAGGAAGCACCAACATAATGAAAATGACCGTATTCCCAAAACTTTTACAGATTTAATGAAATCCTGATCCAAATACCATTATAATACCACACAGAATTAGAGAAAAATTCCTAGAATTCATTTGAAACTAGAAGAATTGTAAATAGCAAAACCAATTCTAGACAACAAAGGCAAAGCAGGGTGCATCACAATCCACAACTTGAAATTATATTGCAGAGCCACTGTCATAAAAACAGCATTGTACTGGCCAAAAGACCAACCTGAGGCTCAGTGTAACAGATTAGACACTGAGGAAACAACTCCAAACAAACTCGGTTCCTTTATATTTGACAAGAAGCCAAGTAGTTTCACTGGAGGAAAAGCGGCCTTTTTAATAAATGGTGATGGAAAAATTGGCTTCCCACATGCCAGACTGAAACTAGATGTATGCCTCTTACCATGCACTAGACTAAAATTGAAGTAGATCAAAAATCTAAATATTAAAACAGAAACACTAAATCTACTAGAAGAGAGGACAGGTACAACTCTTGAAGACATAGATTTCCCCTGATTACATGGGAACTATTACAAAAAATCAATGACTGGGATCTCATTCTATAAAAAGCTTTGCACAGAAAAATAAATCACTGACAGAGTGAAAAGACAGCCCAAATTTTAGCCAGTTGTACTTCACACAAAGGACTAATATCTAGAAAATACAGAGAATTGAAAAAAAATCAGCCCCCACTCAAATGTAAAGAACAAATCCAAAAATGGTCATCGGAGGTGAACATATACTTCTCACATGGAGAAAGACAAATGGCAAATATGAAAAAAATGTTCAATGTCACGGATCATCTGAGAGATGCAAATTAAAACACTGAGATTCCCTCTCACTCCAAAAAGAATGGCTATTATAAAGAAATCAACCAATAAAAAATAATGGAGTTGCTGTGGTGAAAAAGAACTGCTCAGCCCTTTTATTGGGAGTGTAGACTTGCACAAGCCCTGTGGAAATCAGTGTGGAGATTTCTCAAAAAACTGGTACGAGAGATTCCATTTAACCCAAATATCCCCTCTGGGTGTCTTCCTCAAAAAGTACAAGCATCATACCACAGTGATACATATGCACCCGTGTTTATAGCAACACGGTTTTTAAATAGCTAAATCTTGGAAACAGCACAACTGTCCATCAATTGACAAATCAAAAAGAAAAAAAAGATTTGCTTTTTTTATGCAATGGAGTACTACTCAGCCATAAAGTAGGATACATTTGAAACATTTTTAGCTAAATGGGTAGATTTTGAGGTCATGGTCAGTTTTTTTCAGGGGGGGGAATGTTTTGGAAACTGTTTTGCTATGTAGTTTGGAGTACTACTCAGCCATAAAGAAGGATACATTTGAGACATTTTTAGCTAAATGGGTGGATTTTGAGATCATATTCAGTTTTTTTTGGGTGGGATGTTTTGGAAACAGTGTTTTGCTATGTAGTTCAGGCTAGCCTTGAATTCACTATGTAGGCTAAGCTGGCCTCAAACTCACAGCAATTCTGCTTCAGCTTGCATAGTGCTGTAATTATGGGTGAGCACCACCACACTTGGCTAAAAGACCGTATTATTTTAAGTGAAAAAAAAGGGACTCATATGTGTAAATATTTATCTCTCTGGTGTGAGAAATGTAAAATGTAAATAAAAGCCAAATTACATAATAGATATTGTGAAATAATATATAATTGTTTGGAAGGAAAGAGGAAGGGCAGGGAGGGAAAAGAAAATAGAAACCAAGACAATAGAAACAAAGCTTTGTAAATAAGAAGGGGAAAAGTGGTGGAAGGGGGTAAGGGATTTAAAAAAGAAAAATCAAGATATATCATATGCAGGCACAAATTCCTTTATGATAAATATGATCATTTTGTATGTCTAAAATGTACCAATACATTTTTAAATACCTATATTTTATAGCTATATATCGTGATCCACACCTGAAATGCCAGCACTCTGGGAGACTGAGACCAGAGGATCCCAAGTTCAATCCCACTCTGGAAAACTTCACAACTTAGCCAGACACTGTCTGAAAAATAATAATAATAATTAAGGGGATGTAGTTCACTGTGAATGTCCTGTGTTCAATCTCCAGTATTCCAAACAAGATCATTTTAAGATTTTAAAATTACCTAAATGCCAAAATTTAGCAAAGCTAGATTTACTTGAAAAATAAATAAATGAAATTTTGGATATCATTAAGACACTTGGAGATATAGTTCTCAGTAAAATATTAGTAAAATGAACCTAGTTGAAGATAACAAAGCACAACAGATAATTAGTAAGTAAGGTGTATTATGAAAAACTTTGTTCAGCATTATAACTAATCAATACTTAATTTACCACATTCACACAATCAAGCAGAAATTTTATGTATTTATTTAAATAGTTTGGTAAAGTTACTTCACATTTCTTTTTATTTCAAAAAGAATAAAACCAAATGAGAAAAAAAAAACAAAAAAATGAGGTCATTCAAAACAAAAGGATGGACGTTGTACAAAATTTAAAACCACAATACAAGGTGATATACAATGGTTACCATGATATCTCTTGTTATCTTCAATAGAATTGCCTATATCATCAGGTACAATAAAATTGAACATAGCAATACAGAACAAAATCAATAAAAACAAAACATTGGAGACTTTATAGCACTTCAAAAGAGGGTAATAGTCAAACCAGAATGGGTATCATAGTGAAGCTTATTGTCTTCAGAGTAGTTGCCTATATTCTCAGATGTGATATTATCAAATTTAACAGATTTGAATAAAATCAGTCAAGACATGATGGAGATTGGCAAGACAGATTCCAATAAAATGAGTGAAAACAAGGCAGTGAAAGCAATACAGGGTTTCAGGTTAACTTAAAAGGAAGTTAAAAATGGTTACCATAGTATATCCTGCTATCTTTGGAAAAGCTGTCTATGCCTTCAAATCTAGTACTCATAAACAAACTGAAACAGAATATAATCAAAGTAAACAGAGCGATGAAAATAATATAGGTTTTAAATCATGATACAAGATTACCAATGTCCTCTGCTTTCCATTTTTAGACAATTCTTCCACTTTCACTTTCCCAGGGTGCATTGTACATTTTGTATCCCACTAACTCCTTTAGTTTTTAGATTAGGGAGGCAACCCACTATTTACCTAAGTGGTTTTGAACCTTTTTACCCTGATCTTGGTCTCAAGTTGTATCTATTTACCTACAAGAGCCTCAAGGTTTTTCTTCCTTATAGCTGAGTAGTTCTCCATTGTATAAAAGTGTTATGTCTTTCCAACCTATCTGCAGCTGATGGGCAAGCTACCCTCACTTTTTTCTGGTTCCCTGTCACATAGAGCATTATTTTCTCGTCTTTGACTTTCAGTCCATAAATATTTTTTTCAGGTTAAATATATTTCTTATATAGAGCATCTTGATGGACACTATCTCCTGATCAACTTTGTGTTTCTTTTTATTAGTGTATTGAGGCTATCCATGCTAATGATTATGGCCAATCTTCTCTGTCTCATCTCTGCCATGCTATTTTTCTGTTCTTCTTTGTCTACTTTTCCCATTCATTCCACTGTCTACCCCATTCAGTGAGCCTCCAAAAAACCATGGTCTTTTTTTTCTCTCTCTAGAATGTCCTTCAGTATTTTTTGTAGGGTTAGATTGGTGGTAACGAATTCCCCCAGTTCCTCTTTGTCATGGAAGCATCTTGTTTCTTCATTAATTTTGAGAGATAGTTTTGCAGGGTACATAAATCTGGGTTGGAGGTTATTCTCTTTAAGAGTTTAGAATACTTCACTTCAAGCTCTTCTTGATTTGATGGTTTGTGTTGAGAAGTCTGTTGTGGTTCTAATGGGTTTTCCTTTACAGGTGATCTGTTTCTTTACTCTGACATCTTTTAATATTCTTTTCTTGTGTTTAATTTCTGGGATCTTCATTATTATATGTCTGGGTGTAGATCTATTTTGGTTATAGCTGGCTAGAGTTCTGAATGCCTCATATTCTGGATAACATTTCCTTTTCCTATGCTTGGGAAGTTTTCTTTAATTATTTCTGTAAATAGCCTTTGTATTTCATTTGTGTTTACTCCTGCTTCTTCAATCACATTTTTTATTCTTAAGTTATAGATCCTCATGTCATCTTCTAGCCTTTGTATTGTAGCTTCCTTATTCCTTGTTATTTTTTAAGAGATCTTTTTAAGAGATCTTTTTAAGAGGTTTTTAAGAGATCTTTTCTTTTGTGATCACACATAGCAAACCATCTTCAACGTTTGATAGTCTATATCTTTAGTTTCTTTCAAGCAGTTTTGCCAGCTTTCAATGGCAATTTTAATTTCCTGGTAGTCTCTTTGAATCTGTTTCATGTAGTCTAGTTTTTTTTTATATTCTTCATCAAAGGTTTCTCTCCTTTTTCTATGTCCCTCCATTCTTCCATCTGTGTCTTCTTGAGAGGTACTTAGCATTTCTTTATTATTTTTCTTATATCTTCTTTTACTTGTATTAGAATTTCTGTTTTTAGTTCTTTTATAATGTCACAAAGATAATTCTTTATGTCAGATGCTGCTTTCAGATATTGCAGTTGTGCAACCCCGGATCTCTTCTGTGTTTATCTCCCCTGGGCCAGTAGTGTTTGTGTTGGGGGTTGGAGATTTCCTTTTGTTTCTGCCTCTTATCAACTTTCTGGTTTCCTCCAGATGAGTGGACAATGGCGATCCTTTGAGCCTGACCAGCTCAAAGGGAGAGGCCAGCCTGCCCTGCCCCTGCTTGTCATCAGAAGACTGGGCAGGCTGGCCTCTCCCTTTAAGCTGGTCAGGCTCTTAGAGTCTTCACCATGTTAGCATGTGCCTCATGGATGGGGTCAGCTAGGTATAGTTGCAAGGAGACCTTGTCCTTGCTATTGAATCATGCACAGAGGCGTGACCCAGTCCAAGCAATTTCCACCAATCTGCTCGGTGCTAGGAGTGGCAGATGGAAGCTCTGCGGTGCTGGTTCCCCATATATCCTGCCTGACTCCAAAATGCAGCCCAGCCCCTCACTCAGCCCTGTGAGAGGACTGATTTCTGTGCACTCACTGAGAGCCTGTACAGATCTCTGAGCCAGATCTCTGAGCTGAGTGCTGCTGTCTGCCCCACTGCTCTCCTCAGGACCACTTCCTCCTGCCAAGGCCCTCAGACTTTCCAACCGCCAAGTTCACCATGCCTGTGAATCTCCAGATTCCAGCAGTGTTTCATACACAACGGGACTGGCTCCAGTGAGAGAGAGTCTGGTTACAGTCTTCCATTCACAATTTTCTTTGCATTTCTTTCTTTCTTGCCCTTTAGTTTCATCCAGGGTCAAGAGGATGCATCTCCCTCAATCTGGTCTTCTCCAGGATGTTTTATTCTGGCATCTAAGCTGTTTTTCTCAGAGAGGCTCCCTATTTTGCTGCTTACTACTCTGCCATCTTCCAGAACTTTCCATACTTCACCAATTTGAACAACTTTTTTTATAGTAAATGACTCTCAGTAAAACAAAATATGGAAATTTTTCAAATTGCAAAAAAGAATCAACAAAAAATGAGAATGAACATTGTTGAAATTCTCAAACTTGCCTCATAACATCCTGAACAGTGTATGAATGTTTGTTCTCACATTTTCATTATATATTGCATGTGAAATTCAAACTATTTCAATATAAAAAGTAATAACAGTTGATAAATAGCATTTCATCATTCTTTATTGGTGGACAACATGATATCTATATAGAAATTCTGAAGCAATCCATTAAAAAGTTAATGAGATGAATAAGAATACTTGACAAGGTCATGAATTTAAAAATCTATTATAATAAATTGTAGTACATATATACACAGGTTAGAACAATTCATTATTGTTAAAGTACACATTTTATGAGGATTTATATATTGAAAACATGCAATATCAAATATAATTTCATAATTTAAAAAAAACAATTCTAGTTACAAAATGTATATGAAAATTTAAGAAGCCTAAAATAATATTAAGCAAAAGCATGACAGCAAATAGATAATGGCACAGTATAGGGAATTTAGAAACAGACCCACAGTAAATTGCCAATTCATTTTTGACAAAAGTTCACATCTAAATTCATGAAAGTCTTGTCCTAATGAAACACTGAAGCAACTATTAGTATAGAAGCAAAGTAACTGCAATTTTTTTCTTACATCATATACAAAATCAACCTTTTGTAAAGGAAACATACAACTGGTAAAAGAAATTATGAATCCTTGGTACAGAGAATTGTACAGAGAATTGAATAAACTATCATATATATTCATACAATAGCCTGCAGAACCATTAAAAGAACAAGCTATTGATAGCAAATATTAACATAGGTAAGATTCAAAAAGCACACTGAGTGAAAAGAACCAGACATAGAAGAGTATATTTTGTGTTATTACTTTCACATAAAACACTAGAAGAGATGAACTTACATTATAGTGGCAGAAGTCATGGGTTGTCTTGCATAAAACCTGTAGGAAAGGGACAACTCAGAATGAAAAAAGGTAGCTATCTGAGATTATGGGAATGTTCTGTATTTTGACTGGGATTATGGTTAAATGAAAGCATAAATCTCTAAATATTAGTTATACTGGGTACTTCTTACTTTAAGCAAAGGATACCTTTAAAATGTGTAATGTTTATGTTATGATCACTATTTTTAATAAAATATAACATTAGAGAATTCATTAGCTAAACATTATGAATTATTACACTTTATAGTATTATGACTAATTTTGGTTTGTTAGCTTTTGGCAGATTTCTTTTCCAATGCTATCTAACCTATATTAGATAAAAATTAGTTAGCATTAGATAAAAATAACAGTTACATGTAAATTTGGCAGAGAATATATTAATATATTTAAAAAGAATGTTACAGAAAATTTAGCTAAATACAGAATGAAATACAATTTCAATTGATTTTCTTAAGCAAATCATTTGAAATTTCAGAAGATACTAACTAGGAGTTTGCTCTATTTTTCTGGAAAAGTATAAAAAGTTGAATTTATAGAAACCACATCTTTCGATTCCTTATTGCCTTCTGAATATTTAAGGTGGAGAGCAAAGTAAATTTTTGGCTATGAAAATATGAAAGAATCATAATATGATGATAACAGGAAAAGTCCAATTTTATGTCAATGTATATGGATTATGACTCATGACAAAACTTGTAGCTATATTCATACATAGTACATCCTTAGTAATTACTTAAGGAAAATGTACAGAAATAGATAATACTTTTTAAAGGAATATGTGCTGAACTAGATGAATAATTAATACTTATTTAAGGAGTATGTGCTGAAATAATGTAGAAAAAAGCTCCAATTAAGGAATGTAAAACCAATACTAAGACACATAGCTTGTTCATGGTCATTAAATAGTTAGTTTAGATTTTACAGATAATATTTTTTTAAAGAAAGCTTCCACAATATAAGGTTAATAAGGATGGGATCTTTGTCCTGTTTTTTTAGTGTGGAAAAGAGTATTTGGGTTCTTGATTACAAATATATGTTAAATAAATAAAATCATGGATCATGAAATCTTCAAATATATCACTAGTACACCACATATATTAAATATTGTAATTATGTTAGAACAACAATAATTTATGTAAATATTATAATAAAATATATAATATACTTCAAAATATCTGTTGCTGCAGTTACTAATGTAGAATGATTGCCTTAAGAAAGAAAAGCATGTGGGGAATTTTATCTTTCCCTAATATCTGACCTCCTGAAGTATTCCTGCACTCTACACTTCCTCTTATTTTGTCTTAATCCCTGGAGTCCAACAAAAAATGGAATTCATAAGGATTTAAGCCTAAATAGCCATCACTTCCCCAATTGGATACAGGGTTGTCTTTTCTTTTCCATTTCTATAAAGTATTTTCTTTTATTTTATATTTAAAAATAAGTTCTATCTTTATATGACTTCTGGTGTGTAAAGCAGTGAATCTCTGAAAAGTAAATGATTCCTATAGGAACCATTTTATATCTTCCATTACTCTATCACATCTCTCAATGTCAGTTTTCCCAGAGAAATTTGTCCAATTTTCAACACATACACAGCATCAACACAGTGTCAAAAGTGTCTTTGTCACAGCTGGTATCCCATTGGTGCTATTAATTTCTTTTGAAACCATGTTGCCACTGTAATATAAGAAGATTATAAATAAATATATTTAAAATTATTGTCATGTTTCTTTTGTTGCTAAGAAGGACCATGATCAATCATGTCTTCATTTGATAAACCAGCTAGACAGATGATTTATAGTTTGTTTTAATGCAAAAATATAAGAAATATTTTAAAATCGTGAACACGCACTTCAGGACTGATACTGCGTAATGTTACTCTAATTTTCATGTGAAGTCCAAGTGTTTGAACAATTATGGCTCATTATGCTGTCAAAGAGAGACCTGTATTCAGTAACTATTCCAACTCAAGACAGACTGTTATTGCCAACAGGCTTTTCAATAACCTGTGACAATCCAACTTGCAGAGGTTAGAATTTATCCATGTCACTGTCATCATTTTGTCTCAGTTCCTAAATTATGTAGTTTTTTTCTTTTTTTGCAGAGATAACAGATAAATCCCTTGTTCTTGTTCTATCTTAAATAGTCCTCAGTTTTTAACATAATAAATATGATTTCTAATGGTTGTATTATCCATATTATGGCTTTCATCTAGCACAGCATATGAAAGCAGGAGAAAAGAGAAGGGAAAACCAATTTCAATGGAAGCTTTTAACTTAGCTTCTAGGGGAGTAATAAGTCTTCTAGTCAAGGTATTTCACTCATCTCTTTGCTGTGCACCTTGTCTTTTCATGGCCAGCTGATGTGACCTTGGCAGGGTAAGATTATGGTCAGAAATAAACTAGTGAGTATTTACATGACAATCATCACTCTCTAGGTTTCTGATAAAAGCATGATAAATACTTGGTGTTAGAAATACAAATAAAATAGTTGGATGATAAACACTATTTCTGTTCTGATATGCAAGCCTTTCAATACAAATCAAGCTTGCAGTTCAAATTGCTGTGTAAAACTTAATTCCCTTCTCCAATCATAAATTGAGGTGGTACATAAATTTGAGGGTGTGGATCTATTTTTGCATCCAAATATTTGTTTGAAGCAGTAAAACAGTATTTCATTTTTGATTTACAAAGTTGTATACTCATTCCCAATTTTAAAATGAAAAAAAAGTTAAAGGATGAGTATTTCCTTCATTTACCCTTGCTCTCTGATACAAAAATTTTATGTTTGGGGATATAAATAGGTCTATTAAATTAATTTACATGTGAAAAAATGTATAAAAATGTAATTACAAGCTGTCAAATACAATAAGCCACAAAACATGATCCTCATCATTAAAATTATAATTATGTTGGATTTATAAAAATAATTATGACAGTGGGATATTAATGGAGAAGACTGAAGGTTGAAACAACACCTACAAGATGAATATTATTTCATAACTTGAAAATATATCTGTTTTTCTATGAGTTCTTCCATGGAAATGTATGGGGAATAAACTGTCAGGCTGAAGTTTAACTTGCCTGAGGAGTCACATCAACTATTATTTGAATATAAGCATGCTCATGTGAACACATCCAGTTAGTCAACAGGATATTTTATATACAGAAATTCACAAATACATATATGTATACACTCTCACATGAATCCATAAATGGACATGTCCAGTCCACTTAGACTTGAGATACTTTAGACTTGAAAATAATATTTTTGCTGAAAATAATATTTTTGCTCAAAATAATGAGCCAGGGGCTGGGGATTTAGCTCAGTGGCATAATTGCCTGCCTTGCAAGCATGCGATGATGAGTTCAATTCCCAGTACAGATTTTAAAAAAAAGGAAAAAAGGAAAAAAAAATAAAAATAATGAGCTAAATTTGCAAATAAGCTTCCTCCAGAAATGAAAGAACTATTCAAGATGCAGCCAGAATCTTTGGGTGACAAATTATAGTACCTGATTACAGAGAATTTGCTTTTTTTTTTTTTTTCCCAAAATACTGACATTGTTGGATACTGGTCAAAATGAGGGAGAATGTGGTAGAATGTGGTGGTAATGAAAGGTAAATTTACTGATTCATAAACTTTAACACATTAATGTGTAAGGCCCTGGTCAGCACAATAACCTACTCAGAAATTATTCCAGGAAAAATCACTTTAGGTACTCATAAATGGCTAAGATAAACATGATCAATAAACAACCATATAATATACAGATATATATCACTCATTAAAATTCTGTGTATTTTAGTTTCTTCTACTTATTTCTAATATATTTCACCATAATCTTCGAATACAGGGATACTATGTTTTTTAAATATGTCATGTGAATATAACATTTTACATTTATAATCTGAGTATTAACAATTCACAATCATGGCATTAGGTTTTGATTCATATTAAATGTTGCTATACTTAGTAGAATGACATTTATTAGTCATTTATATTTAAATTGGTTGACATTTATTAGTCTTTTACATTTAAAATGGTTAACTATGACCTCTCTTTGAAACATACAAATGAGACATGAGAACCCAGACACTCCAGTGTTGAATTCCATTAGAATTGGGAGGTGAACATAAGGGAGAAGACAGGAAATTGGAAATTATATTCCTTTCAGAATTTTTACTATTATTCTGCACTGCAAAGCAAGGAAGGGTGCTGATTTATTCTTTAGACTAGACAAACAAGCATTATGTCCTGAGGCACGTGAATGCTATTGACAATATATAGTTGAAATTTTTGTGTTTTTCCATGACAGTTGTCTCAGTTTGAGAAAGGTACCATTATCTTCAATGCTCTCCCCAACCTTCATTCTGTACCCCCATCCATGAAGTTTGGAGAAATCAAAACATCTTTACTTGATCTTTTCTTGATTCGGAGTTTTTTAACAATAATATGTACTAATGAAAGTTCTAATCTTGCAATGGCATTTGGTTTATAGTGTTATTTAGTTAGTTAGCTAGTTAGTCATTTGCCAGATAGTAAAGGAACAACTGCTATATCTGAGGCGAAATTGAAATATACCATAAAATGTGTGATTTAAAAGCTGGAGACAGCTCCACAGTCATGGGTTGATTGTCACTGACTATGGAACTGTCATCCCCATCATGGTTAGGCATATTAAATGGCACGACATGTTAGCAGGGCATGTCAGTTTAGTGAAGAATGAGAAAGAGTGAACTACATGCATGCTAATCTGCAAAGTGTCAGGAAACTGTTTTGTTGGCTTTGATACTAGTTTAAGAAATAACTATGTCTGGTTTACTGTCATCATAAGAAAATGAAGAAGAATTGTTTACAAAATTGCTAGTATAATTGAAATTGCTCACTTTTTACTTTTTATTATTAAGAAGAAATAAAAGTATTAGGATTTAAGAGTATATACATGCAAATTCCATTCAGAGTTAGAATAAAATTGGACACTGACGGTGGACTCAAGGTACATGACCAGTGTAGAATTCAATATAGTTCCAAAATCAAGCTGTATTCAAATAAAGAATAAACATTAAAACTCATAATTACATATCAAATGCAAAAGAAAAGATATAAATGGAAGGGGATTCCTTTAGTCTTTTACAAATACTGTCTCAGGAAAGAAATTGAACACATTTAAAACCAAAATTAATATTTACATCTTTAAATTCGCAAATTAACTTTTTAAAAGAGGAAAATACTATTCCTAAGAACTTCATATCCTGATTATAGAAAGGGTCTCCTTACAATGTTGTCTTATTAATACAGGTTAAATGTTCAAAACAGATGCAGAGACAAAACTTCAAGAGAATTCCAAGATGAAATTTGAACACAGGTCTTATGGTACAACATCAATTGGAAGAGAGTTGCACGTAGCTCGCACAGGACAAAATGGTGTTTACTGGGCTCAAACTTTTAAAAAAATCCAGCGAATCAACAAAATATTGTTTTTCACATAAAGTTACAGATTTCTTGTGAAATTTCAAGACATTTTAGTTGACTCTTTACATAATGACTTTTGATAGGTCACATATTACCTAACGAATTTATCGTTTACTCTCAATTAGTTTGATTATTCTCATATTTTAGGAAATTGTCAATGAAAACCTGCTATATCATGTTTTCGTTATCATATTTTGATCCTTAAATTTTGAGTCAGGTCCTGAACAACAAATCAAGTGACTTTGATCAAAGCCTTGGAAAATGTAATGTTTTAAGGACACGTTTAATTGAATCACAGTTTGAAGTGGTAGCAAAGTGAGTTTGCCCTTTGTCATAAAGTACCCAGGAATCCTGATCTATATTCCTGATTGCCATTGATTTTTCTAGATTTCATTATAAAATCAATAACTGTTGCACAGGGTAAAATAGTCTATGAGGGTTGCAACATACTGCAGACTTCTGAAAACATACTGAGCTCCACGAAGCCAACCAGGCAGCCAATTAGGAGAAAACATCTATTAGGTAAAAACAGGGCAGTGCCATTGACTGTTATTGATTTTCTTAGTCCTGTGAAAAGACAATCAATTAGATAAAGAAGGCTAATGTTACAGCTGCAATTTAATAACCCCTAAAAAAAGAAGGCGAGCTATTGATTCCTGACATGGAATGTTGAGGCTGATTGAAATATACTGAACTTCACCTGTCTTTTAATCAAGCCTGTGGAGCAGGGAGAAGCCTGCTTTCTAGCCTAGTGGTATAGAATCCCAATTATTAAAGAGCTTTCGTGATGCCAGACCTCAGAGATGCAAATGAAAGAAAACTTCAGAAGAAACACAAGCCCAGACTGCATACTAAATCATAGAAGCTATTGACAGAAACTGTCTTGGTGAAGGTTGTTTCTTTTTCTACACAGAGCTCACAGGAGTACCACCTGTCATTTTCAAAAGCAAAGTCAGTTTTGCCAACCAGCCATGAATGACAAATAAAGCTTTATATGCAACACAAGGGCATATTATGTGCTATTGTGAGTTCTGCTAAGTGCTAATTTATCTGGCTTGTTCTCTTCAGCAAACACAGGCACAGACACATGAAATAATCCATCTAATTATGTAGCTATTTAGGAGAAAAACAAAGCAAGGTGTTTTTGTGTGTTGCAGAAGGTACATGATACAAGAAAGGTTTTCATAAAACCTAATGTTGCTAATGAAAGTAAGTGAAATGCTGTAAGCTGCAACAATTTTAGAACAAATAAACTTTTGCTAATTTTGGATTTAGGGAGTCCCAGCTGCTTTTCATAAATAGATGAGTACTTCATTCATTTTTTATAGTCCCTAATTGGAAATGGCTAATAGGCCTTGTCTCTTTCAAATATAAAATCTGGGCTAAAAAACCTCATATAGATATTTTCTTTATGCTTTTCTTTTCTATTGCCTGTATTTGATCCTTTCTCCCTCATTATATATATGCCATTTTACCAGCAGACAGCTGCTATTCAGAGTAATTGCTAGGGCAGTCAATTATACTTTAAATAGACCTACTTGAGGACAAATGGTGGTCTAAATTGTACTAAAGACATACCATACACAAAGACTATGTCATTTCTAGTATTTGAAATATTCTAAATATTCCTGTTCAGAGATATAGTTTATACACCTTACAACAGTATGTCAAAAGATTTCTCCAAAATATTTCCAGAATACAAGTGAACTATTCTGTGAACTGTTACTTAATTACTTAATTTCTACAATACTATACTGGGCTACCCACATGCATTTAGATATCATAAACTGTTCTGGGGAGTCTAATTTGTTGATAGTACTTTCCTTCTTTTTTTAAAACCATGCACATTCAAGATGCATAGGTTTCTAGTTATTAACATAAAATTTCAAAATATTATGCTCTTTAAAATGTGCATTTCTCCTTAAGAATTATACATTCATGAAAATAAATGTTGATGAAGGCAAAGAGGTGCATGTTAGAATTTAAGATCAAAATCAAATGTGATATAATATAACCCAGTTTTTAGAATCAAAATTATGGTATATAAAAATGTTTATCTAGTTCAAATATTCAAGATGTAATTATCATTTTCCTAGTGTTGCATATAGGCCATTTCCACTCAAACCTGTGTTGTACTGTTAAATCTACACAAATATAAAATTACTTTCATCTATGCTTACATAAACATGGGGTAAAATGTACAAACTTTTACAAAACTTTGGTGTTCATGCTTTGAATTCTGTTTTGACCTTCGAGATTTAGTATGTTTTTTCCACTGTTCATATATATATTTTTTTTTTATATATATATATATATATATATATATATATATATATATATATATGAAAAAATAGCTGAAAGGACAAGACTATATTAAAAGGAGTAATGAAAATCCGTATTTATACATTAAGGGCTGAGTCTTTGACATTGACACCTCTATTAGATATACAGGTACTGAAGTAATATTTAGCTGTTGAATATGCAAGAGAAGAGAAATTCACTAGGATATCTTTACTTAATTTTCAAAGACTGTAAAAATAGAAACTTCACTTT
>PVJX010033832.1:0-19366 GCA_004027295.1 Dolichotis patagonum | reverse complement strand
CTTTATACTATTGTGTTATGTTTGATATTATTGTAATTGAAACTATGCTCAACTATAGCAGAGTTAGAGATATGGCGTTAGATACTGTTGATGTCCAGTTGACTTAATGTAAAGTACTGTGTTGCCTATGTTGTCCTCTTCTGATCTGCTCTGTACTACCCCCTTTTGTTTTATTCTCTTTTAAATAAAAAAAAGAAATACTGAAGTTTTAAGCAAATGTGATTTTGAAACTATAAAATGTGACCCTGGTGCCCTGTGATACAATTTATTCTCATGAGTTAATACATTCCCACTGGCTTAAACTACCGATGATACATGCATTACTTTCCCGTTGGACAGCGTGTACCATTGAGGGTACAAGTTATTTAATTTTATTGGTCTTTTTACAATAAAGATAATTTAAAAAGTCTATAAATGGACCAAATCTAGTTAGTTGGTTGAATTTGAGTAATAATACTATTCGTACCAATTAAAATTATTCTAATAACACATTTATTTCATTAAACTAAAAGAAGTTTGTTTATATTTGTGAATTTTTAAACATTTCCTATATAAAGGTGACTGATTTGTGCAGAGTGTGCTAAGTGTCACAACTTGGCAAGAACCCATAGCCTTGTGCATGATAGGCAAATGGTACACCATTGATTGACACCCCCAGTCCCAGATCTGTTCTGTTCACAATTATTTGGGCAAATTCTTGGTTCATTTACCTTTCTATGTAAGTTTTAGAACTTGTTTTTTAAATATCTGTAAAAGAGGATGCAGGTGTTGCATTTTGCACATCATTTCTATATCAGGTCTTCCATGTACACAGTGTGTACATGCATAAAAACATGTAGTTTCAGTGTTGGAAGAGAATGCCACATTGTTCTCATAAAAGGCTCCAGGTAATGCTCTCAATAAGAATCACTGAATAGTGTTTCCCCATATTTTCACCAATGTAGGATATTCTTATTTTCTGCAATCTGGTAAAAAAAAAAAAACTATACTGCCTCATTGATTTAATTTATTCATCCTGAAGGTACTTTTGAAGTTGAACTTTTTCTTGGTCAATTTATTATGTGAATTGCCTTTACCCAAATTGCAAATGGGTGTTCCCCTCTGACTGATCTGTATAAGAACTTTACTTTTTATGACTATTAATGTTTTGTTGTTAATACCAATATTTTTTCCAGCCTGTCCTGTTTGAGTAATTGGTTGGTGGTGTCATTAAATAAAATAAGGACTTAGTTGGGCACATAGCTCAGCAAGCAGCACAAGTGCCTGCCTGGCAAGTGCAAGGTTCTGAGTTCAATTGCCGGTACGAAAAGAAATAAAATAGAGACTATAGAAAGAACAACTGCAGGAGGCCCTAGAAGGGTAAAAATTTCCTTTTGGATATGACAACCAAAAATTGGGTAGAGAGAAAGTGATACTAGTGGGGAATTGAGTGATAGGCTACATTCATTCTCTTTGCTCCTTGGATAACACTATCCTATCGTAAAGCTGTGTGCTTGAATCAATCTTATCATATTCAAAATTCCTTGATAAAATTGTTTTCAATGACCTCCCTAATTTAATTTTAATTTTCCATCTTATCGTTTAAGCTAAACTCTGAAAAAACAAAAACTCTGTAAAGGAGGGAGAAGACCATGAATATATTGAGAGAATTGTCAGCAGTTATTGAGGGCCATCTGTTTATTTCCAGTGCCAAGGATGCACAGGGTAGATGCTAAGTAGGTGTTGAATGAATGCCATCACCTACAAAGAGCCAGAGAGCAGTTCTTCCCAAAAATTGAGAGTTTCGACTGTCTACTTCATGATTTACCCTGAGAAAAAGAAATAACAAGTCTCTGTTTCTCATTTCTTTTTATCATTTGTCTTGAAACTGTAGCTTGCAAACCACACTGGATACATTAAAGTCGACTGGCAGCGAGTAGAGACAGACATGAAAAAAGCCAAAGAGCAGCTGAAGATACGTAAGAGCAACCAGATAACAACTGAGGTCAAGAGCAAAGCTGAGGAGGTGAGGCTTATTTCATTTGCATGCAGTGTGTGAAGGATACAGACTAAAGTAGACACGCCGCTTCCCCAGTATCTCAGCAGTGGACCAAGGTTAAAGATTACAAAGAACTTGGAATAATAAGACAAAAGCTATATTGTATAGGCCAGCCTAGGTTAAAACATCTAATTCAAAGGCATTTTTTGAAGCTGCATAAATGAAGCATTTGGTGGCCTTTTCAGTGAGTACACAAAGTGATACAGATAGTACTTGTAGTTAACTAGTTCTTGTAGGGTTGGGAGTACCACCATGGGTAGGAAGTAAGTCCTACTGCCTGTATGATCATTTTTTTTGGTCTCCAAGCCCACTTCTCTCTGAAACATCCACAGTCTGCTTATTCTACATATAACTAGTAGGACTGTCTAGCTGAGGGGTTGGCAGACTTCTGTAAAGGGCCAGATTGTAAATATTTTCAGCTTTGTGGACCATACAATCTCTGTCATAACTCAACTCTACCATGTAAAATGAAAATAGCCATAGATGATGTATATAAACAAGTGGGTGTGGCTATGTTGCTATAAAACTTTATTTTAAAGCAGATAGCAGGAACATAAAGCCAGGTTAGGTTATATTGGCTAGCATCAAAGAGACAAAAAAAACCTCTGTATTTTGCTACTTTACTACCTTTGGAAACGTGTTAAATATCCCAAAGTAATAAGTACGTTGAACTGGGGAAAAATAAACTGGGATTGGGGTGTCCAGAAGGTGGCTGTTCCCCTTTTATAGCCTGAATAGTGACATTCTGCCATTAGCTCCTTCTATTTCATGGGGAAAAGGAACAGATTTAGGGCAGAGGAAAAAATACCCTGTATCTGTCTCAGGGTTATCATGTACTGAGTGGTTTTTTATGCTAGGCACTGGGGACTTAAAGGCAAATTGGAATACTCTTTGTCCTCAAGGCAGTCACAGTTTAGTAGCAGTGACAGGAAACTGTCATATAATCAAGTAACTAGTAGAAGATGAAATGCTTAGATTAAACATGGCAGATAAACATGTATTTTTCTCTACTTCTGAAGTATTTCTGAGAGATGGTAACAAAATAAATAAAAGAAAGTTCTAACTCACAAGAAAACAGGAAATGAACGCTATTGACAAGAGATATCAGCAACTTCTGGAAGTTGGAAAACAAATAGTGAAATGGTAAATGACTTAGCAAAATGGAAAAAATAGTGAGCAGAAACCTCAGCATGCCAGGTATATGGTGATAGTCTCTGTATGGTGGGAAGCTATTTGCCAACGCTAATGCTGTTATCCAGTGTGGGGAGTCATAGAACCTGTTTTCTGACTTGGAAAACAGAGTGAAGGTGTTCAGTTCAATATTTAGCAACAAGTTAACTTCACTGGGAAGAGTTTTAGTGGTGGAGTTGAATTACAAAGTAGCAAATTGAAGAGTAAATAGGAGGAACATAATAATAATGAATACAGTTATTTCCAGGAAGATGGACCTTTTTTTTTTCTTTTCCTCTGATGGTAGATTCTCCATTTATTTAGGGAGATGTGGAGTACCAGAGGAGTTGGGGCAGGAGTGGGAGTGAGGTTTGAAGACTGATTCAAGGAGACTAGGGGTAGCAAAATGATGGGGAATTTGTAGTTTACATGGGTGGGAGATGGAGTCACTGTACTTGAGTTCAAGGAATAATAAGGCCAGGATACTGTCATTAAGGAGCCTTGAAGGGTGCCTGAGTGTATCTTCCGAGCCTCAGATGAGCAGGAGCTTTTCAGGAGGATAGAAGGGAGATGGTAAGTTTTGTAGTTTAAGGAAACCGGGATGTTGCCTATTACTCATTGGTAATAGAGATGAATCCTGATATTAACATCCTTTGTGAAATAATCCATTTGCTAAATCTTCTGTTTCCAGGTTGTGTCATTTGTGAAGAAGAATGTTATAGTGACTGGAGGATTTTTTGGAGGCTTTCTGCTCGGCATGGCATCCTAAGGAGGACAACTATACTTCCATTTTCTGGTTTTTTCAGCCAGCAGCCAGCCTCTACACTCCATCATAGAGCATCAAGTGTCTCTGTCCTCTTCTCCTGTGCCTTCCTCCCTGTTGTGACAGATCTGAATGACTTCTCTAGGCATCTGTTGGTACAAGTTAATACTGGCCCTACCATGAGCTCAAAAGTGACAGAAAAGACAGTAGATGTTAGTTCTCCTCCTGGTACACACCCTGCTTGGCCAACTCTAGGTCAGCAAGAATGTTTCTTTTCCCTCTATGTAACATACTTAGCAGAACACATTGCAAGATTGTTGCATCACTAAGGGAGGATGTTAGGATCCTCAAAGAAGCACATAGTTACCTTATTACATGCCACTTGGAAAGGAACTGAATACATTTGCCTTTAAGCATGAATGATTTTGATATCTTGGTCTTGGTGTGTACTTTCTTTTTTAGTTGGTTTTAGATTACAGGAAGAGAGCTATTTATACCAGCTATAATTATCCTGACAAAAACTGCAGCGTAAGGACTATAAATGATAAAATCTGAATGTGAAATGAACTTAGGCTAAAGAAAGTTCTGTGTTGAAGATAATGTATTTGATAGAAAAGTCTAGGGAAACCAACTAGAAATCCATTTTCAGATGGTTAGATGACCTGTTCAGGAATGTTTTCTGTCACACTGGATCATACATGTCATAGCTATTTCTAAAGGCTTTATTTATAGTAAAACAAGTATTTCAGTGGGAGAAGAAAGAAGCTCTTAGATTATGTCATAGAAAAGGTTTTATGTGGCCTGCTGTCATGACACATGCCTGTAATTCCAGCTACTTGGGAGGCTGATTTAGGAGGACAGCAAGGCCAGCCTGGGCAATTCAGAGACCCTGTCTCAAAATAAGTTTGAAAAAAGGCTAGGTAGAGTACTTGGCTGGTGATTTGTTAGGCTCTGGGTTCAGTCCCGAGCACTAAAACAAAAGTTCTGAAATGTAAAATATTCTTCACATCTCTCAGTATATTAGGGGTAGCCATAGTTCCTGTGTGCACCAACTCTGTTTCTTTACCTGGATATATCATTTAAACTAGAATTTGAAAGAAGTGGCATTCCAGGCATTTAGAATTGAGAAATAATGATGGTGCAATATATGTGGAATAAATTTCCATCATCAAGTGCAATCTGCTGTCTCATGATGACCTCAAATAAAAATTGATATACACACATATTTAGAATCTTAACACATTTACTGTAACCCAAACTAGAGTATCAGTTTCCAGAGGGCAAGGCTTCTGTTGTCTTTATTACACTCATAGGGTCTAGCACTTAATGAGTTTCTCAGTATTTGTTGAATATATGGATAATAACCTTGTGAAATTACCTAGTAAAGGTTAATTTTGCTCAGATTTCTTAAACCTGCAGGTGGACCCATGTAAAATATGTTTATAATCTTGTAATTTAAAATGTTTGTCTTTTAAACTATCTTGAGAATGATGTATTGAAATGGAAACAACCAGTACATGCATAGAATTTTGTAGAATTCACCTATTTGCATTTTCCTCATTACATTCAACTAATATTTAAGGCAACATAACCTATATGGCTTGTAATATGTAGGAGTCAGTCCCAAATCATAATGTTCTGAGCCTCTTTACTACTTATTGTTTTCCTATGAATCATCCCAAAAGCATATTATGAGCCTCTTTACTACATATTTTTTCCAAGAATTTAAAAACGATTTTTGCTTTTTATTGTAATTTGAAACATATGTGAAGGTAGAGAATATACTAGTGACTCCACATATGTCCATTATCCACTTACAAAAATCATGAAATCATAGCTATACTTGTTTTGTCAATTATTGTGAAATACCAAAGAATCATTTTATCACATGGTATGTGTTGCTGCAAGTTGAGTACTTTTTGTAAGGATCATAAGAACAATACCTTCGGGCTGGGGATTTAGCTCAGTGGCTTAAGTGCCTGCCTGGCAAGCGTGAGGTCATGAGTTCAATCCCCGGTACCAAAAAAAAAAAAAAAAAAAAAAAAAAAAAAAAGAACAATACCTTCTTAAACCAAAAACAGAATTCTTTAGTATTATTGAATATCTGGTCATAACTAAACATTTCCATACTTAAAGTGACATTTATTTTGTTTGGCTCAAAACCCATAAACAAGGTCCATATAATATTTAGGTCATCTGAGTGTTTTTTTAAAATTGTATTTAAAAAGAACAAAACAAAACAAAATAGAAAAAAAGCAACAATACAAAATTCCAAGAAAAAAAAAGAAAAGAACAAAAAATACTTGAGTGGTTTTAAATGTACAGGTCTTTGTTTTTCTTTGGCAACATACGTATTGATGATACCGAGTTGTCTATTTCCCTACATCTTCCTGAGGTCTGGGACTCTGTTATGTAATTTATGGTGGTCATGGCAGCAGCCATCGTTAACTGTACCTTTGATTTAACACACACCAATGGAGTGGTGACAGCAAAAACTCACAACAAAAACAGCCAAGCATGGTGGCACACACTTGTTATCCAAGCACTCAGGAGGCTGAGGCAGGAGGATCACTGAGTTCCAGGCCGAGGTGGGCTACATAGTGAGTTCAAGACTGGCCTGAACTGCATAGCATGATGTTTCTGGGGGAAGGGAACCTAAAAGAAGTGTCCTTTTGGTCTGCACAAATGAGGGGTAGCCACAAAAGGCCTCTCCTGTGAGGTGGAGGTTTGCTGCCTTTTGCTCCATCTCTTTGTGATTGTTGCTGAGCATAGCAGAAATTATGTCAACCTAAACTTCCTTGAGAAGGTTCTAACAGTCTGTCTTCAGACTCCATACTGGTTTTCTAAAATGAGGTCTGTATGTCTCTCCTAAAGTTTATTTCCACCTGGCTGCTGTTGAGACCCAAGGACCTAGGGAGGTGCATGTTGCACATCTGCTTCATCCTGATACTACAAAAAGTGGCCTTGAGTGCTGATCACTTTGAATTGTGCAGAACTGAGGGGAAACACTCCTCAGTTCGGTTAGCAGAACCTTCATTGAAGTAGGCTGAGGCCTCATGCCAGGGGCCTTGCTTCAGGTGAAGTGGTTAATTAATTGACCTTAAGTGTTGTCAGTATGCATGGTCTGGGGGAGGGGCGACTTAGAATGTGTTCTAGGTTGTGATGCCCCCTGCTGGCGAGTAGTGGTGAGGCTGCACTCCCTAGTTTCTACTTGAAAGCTCTATAGCAAAAAAGACCTACATTACCGAAAGCTACGTGGCAGGAATTTGTGCTTTTTCCTCTCCTGCACTCAGCAGCGCCTTCCCAGGGCTCTCGTGTTCCCTCCTGGGCCAATGAGGCTTCACCCTGCATGCTTGCCACTCTGGGCAACCTTTTGAGCCAGCGGTGGGGTTAGATGAGTCGGCTGAAGTTATCCCTTGCATGGGGGCAGTGAGTAGAGTGTGCAAGAGCAGTTCCCTTCTATGCTGGGATTCAATAGATGGACGCCAGTGTTTTCAGTCTCTCCAAGATTCAGTGTCCTCACTGCTGACCCTGAGCCCATGAATGCTACTGTCATTGTGCTAATGTGCTAATGTCCATCCAGGTGGCCCTTGGTTTGCTCAGCCCACCCAGCTCATCACTTGCAAGATAGCTCTTGATGCCTGATATGGGCAGTCACTGCACGGATTCTAGCAAATGACCTGATGTGACCTTTAATTTTTATTTAATTTTTGAGACAGGGTCTCGCTATGTAGTTTAGGCCTTTAACTCACCAGCTATCCCAGGCTGGCCTTGAACTTGCAGTGATCCTCCTGGCTCAGCCTACACCACCATGCTTGGCTCAGATATGATTCCCATAGGAGGACTGGATGCTATGAGGAATGAAACACGTTCCTAGGGCAGGTGCTTGTGGTTTTCCAAAGGCAGAGCTCTGTGTATTGACTACTCTAAGAATGTTCTCTGCATCATCCTTTTGTTGGACATTTGCCAGAAAGGCAGGCCTAACTAGTGGCCGTGCTCTTATTTGAAAATTTTACTTTCCTACAGTTTGGGAAAATACCATAAATCTTTGCTTGGAAAAATGGTGTAAGGGTGGGTTTAAAATTTCTGAGTACTATCAGTACTATCAGAATTCCAGCCCTGTAGGAAAATTAAAATACTGCCCTCTGCTCCATCCACCAAATTATCAGCTTCATTTCTCTGCTTTAAAATGGGGGATGAATGCATGGTGTGGTGGCACACGCCTGAAATCGCAGCCCCTGAATGGCTGGGGCAGGAGGATCCCGAGTTTGAGGTCAGCTGCCCCTACATAGTGAATTTAAGGCCAGCCTAAATTGCAAAGGGAGATCCTGTCTCAAAAATAAAACGGGATAAGATCATAACTTCTCACCCATTAAGAGTTCTTTCGTGAAGCCTGTTTCAGTGGTAATCTCAATCCCTATCAAATAAAAAGCAGTTGGCAAATATTAGTCTGCTCTGATGGCTGTCTTATTTTTCTGCAGACTATAATAGCTAAAGAGAATAAGATTTAAATGATTGTCTTTCAAGAGATGTTTTGGCTTAGGGCAGTTTAAAGGAACATCTGATTTAAAGCTTTAAAACTCAAAGTCCGTACCTTAGAAAAAACCATTTAAAATAGCCTGAAACTTAGTAACATTCTGTAATAAAAAATGTTTTATAATACTAATGTAAATCCCACCATCAATAATTTTAAGTAATTTAGATTCACAGATGATACAAGTATAGATGTAAAACACCTTGTTAAATTGTTTTACTAGTAACAGGATTCATTTAAATTATTTCATGGGAATTTAGCACAGTTAACCTTGGTTTATAGATCAGTGTCCACAAGGCAGTATTTTTCCAAGTCTCAGGAAAACAGTTGCCCAAAGAAATTTTTGTCTGCAAAAATAGGTTCACTTGGCAATATATTCCCCCTTTCCAAAGAAATCATTTATATTAGCATAAAAAAAAACCTAAAGCATGACAGGAAAGTAACCTGTTTACTTGTGTCTAAGCCAGCACTCCCAAAATACCTGACCACATAAGTGTTTGAGGGTTTTTTGCCTATTTAAGTAAGTCCTAGAAACGGGGGAATACTGCGTCAAACAATAATGGTATTTGGACATCAAGGACTTATCAAAATTGCTCCTGCTTTTATTCTGATAGTCATCTTTATCTTTTATTTATTCAGAAGTCATCTTTTTTTGGGGAAGAGGGGCAATGAAGGATCTAGCACCTAATGGGGGAAAGAAAATGGCCATAAAGTAGCTGCAAACTGCCAAGCTTCCCTCTGCAGCTTGGTATTAATATCTGAATCTACTGTAACAGCTTTTGCTTATAAGTACATAAATAATAGATAAACTACTTAACATTTGCTGCCTGTCTGACTTCCAATGAAATGTGTTGTTTCTTTACAAAATGGGATCACCAAACATTACAAGAATCATTTATATGCCTTTCCTACCACTAACTGAACAAAAATTAAGTAACTTCTGGCTAGGCACTGTACTGGGAATATAAAACAGAAAGAAATGCTTCTACAGGCATCTGGAAGGATGCACTAAGGAAGTACAACAAGTATGGAGGCGGGCTAAAAAAGCTCTGAATTCATTTAGCATGTAATCTAGGAAAGGAGACATAAGTCTTCACCCAACATGCTTCCATGACTTCAGTTTTATGAATGGCACTAGTGAACTCAAGTGCTAAAGATAATTCCTTAATAGTTGTATCTAATAGCCTTAAAATATATTAAGTACCAAACCAAAACTCTTTTAAACAGCTTTATTTTAGCAGCTCAGTTTTTACATTCTACATATTTTTCTTTTAATACATTTCTGTTTCTCTATTCTGCATAGATGGCATATTCATTAACTCTTGTATTTGACTTTTTCATTTGCTATTTGCTGCTACCTGGCCTGAAAGAAGTCAGGAGGATAAATGAAATGTTCTTGGTGGAAATGAAGCAGCATTTAACTTCTCAGCAGAACTTTACTTTGATGGAGACTGTAGTGTCAGCTTGTCTTCCTCTTCTTTTTCAAATCCTGAGCAGACAGGAGATCTTCCCTTGGGATATTGAGCACAACACTTACGCAGTTCTTGAATGACAGTCTGACACTTTGATTCCATGTAATTGTTGGCTGAAAAACAGGCAGACCCTAATCATGATCTCTTCAGACTGACTATATAGTGAGGTTTAGATCAGCACTTTTCACCCCTTCTCATTTTCAGTATGCATGAAACAAAGCAAGTAGACAAAGTCAAGTCCACTGGATTCTTTCTCAGACCTGTCAACAGCTCAATTAGGAATAAAAGTATAATTTACAAAGTAGTTGACAATTTTAATATATAATTCTTTTAAAGTCAGGTTAATAGCTTATGTGTCTTTTTAAAAAGGTTCACTGACTCCTTTTGGTAATTTGACGAATTAGAAAAATGTACAGAATCCATATATGTAAGAATAATTTGGTTTTTATAAAAACACGGAATATACAACAAAGACCTTACAACCTCCACAGCCTAAAATATCACCTTTTGGCCCTTTACCAAAAACATTTGCAGCAGATTCCAAGGTGCATGGGAATAAGCCATGTCTCTCAATAGTTACGGGACTCCAGACAAGTTATACAATGTTCTGGTTTTCTATCTATAAAGTGGAGGCCATAGAAGTGTCTACCTCCTGGATAAAAAGATAAGTGTGTAAAGCATTTGTCAACTACTAAGCATTTAGTCTTTTGAGTTCTCAAACACTATACTAGCTCTTTTCAATTTGATATATTCCCCTTTAGCTGTCAGTTGCTACTTCAAATAAGGTTTTATTTAGAAGAATTAAATGCTAAAGAATGTTTTCCTTTAAGAATTAAAGGGTAGAACAGTAAAACTAAAGTGGTATTATACATGAGTATTTTAAAATAAAGGATTTTATAAAGTATTGTTTATATCATAAAATGAACTCAGAATGAAAGTTACATCAAATGAAATACACAAAGGTTTTCTTCTGACGGTAAATATTTGGAGGAACCTTGATCATTTTTCCTTTACACCTTTCTATATTTTCATGAGCATCCACCTCTATTACTGTAATAGGAAAAATGCAAAAAGCTACTTTTCACATAGTATTCTAGTTTTTGTTGTTTTTCTGGCAATAATCATTTGCTGATTAAAAAATAGTCCTCTAATATTTGCTCAAACACAAAGCTGATTTAAAACCTAATGGAAAAATCACATCAAAACTTTTGCCGTTAAGAGTTGCTGACTGTGGCAACAAATTCCACTTGCATTTTCAACCCCCTCTTATCAGACTGCTTTTAAAAAGTGAGTTGTCAGCTGCAGTGAAGACTTATTTTGTTTGGTTTTTGCTAGCGCTAGAGATCAAATCCAGGGCCTTGAGCATGCTGGGCAATTACTTAACCAAGAAGCTGCATCCCCAGGCCCTCAAGACTAATTTTAAAACTAGTCTTTATAAAAGAACTTGATCAGTTTACAATTCTCAACTTGGCTATGCAATTAAATCATTAACTTTCTAGAATGATTTCTGCCCAGACACTAGCCCAAGAAAATCTTATTTAATTGTTCTAGGCAACTCTTCAGGTGATTCTAATGTACACCTAAGGGTGAGAACCTCTGGCTTAAATCACATTACTTTTATCTCTATTTTTGGCATCACAATGGGAGAAATTGTCAGGATAAATTACAGAAGTGTTACAATCTGAGAAAAGAATGTAGGCTGCTGATAAAATAATTAGCCTTTATAGTTCACAGGTAAAGTTGACATATATTTAAAAAGTATGTTACATACTACCTTGTAAACATTTCTGTATTTCACAGGCTTGTTTCTGGCACGGATCCTTTTGTGGCATTTCCAAAAATCTAAAACAAGAAAAATGATTATTTTGCCTTTTTTCGTAAATACTATAAAGCCTCACTGCATGGAATTTTCTTCTGAGACAAGTAGTATATCTTTACAAATGATGAAAAATAATTACACTAAAAATATTCTTCCCATTTGTATGATGAACCAAACTGTATTTTCATAATCCATTTTGTTAAGTTTGGAAGAGAGAGATTTACATGAGACAAAAAAAACCTTACATTTGATCTACTCATCTTGAACATTGTAAAGCAATGTTGGGCCACACGAACTGATGCTGCCACTCACAAGGCCTGGCCCACTGTCCAGGTCTATGATTCATGAGGAAACTTGGTAAGCGATTCAATTCTTTGAGCCTTTTTCTTTACCATTTGTGTATAAAATGTGAGTCATACCTACCTCAAAACCTTGATGGAAGGACTAAATGTGAAAAAGTTTAAGTGTGTAGTACAGTGCCTAGAAGGCAGTAAGGACTCAATATATGGGAACTGTTACTCTCAAGACATTTTTAAAATGAGGTCTTACTATGTATATTACCCAGGTTGGCCCAGGACTTAGGAGTTCAAAGCAACATTCTTTCTTCAGCCTCCCAAGTATCTAGGACTACAGTTTACTGTGCCTAGCTTGACTTGTTTTAAAAAGTAAAAAGCTTATTTTAATGTATATAAACTGTTGTAGTTAAATCAGAAAACCCTTCACAGGTAGTAAAATGCTTTCTTAGGAATCAACAATATTTGGTGCTGTTACTTCTTGAGAAAGGTACCAGCTAAGCAGCTAGAATAATTTTTGGAGCTCTTATGAAGACCAGATTACTTGAACTACTGTAACCAGAGAAGAAATTTAGGGGCTAGGCATACAGCTCAGCAGCACTGCGCCTACCTGGTAAGCGCAAGGTCCTAAGTTCGATTACCGGTACCAAAAAAAAAAAAATTAACTGCCCACAATTTTGATCAGCAACTTCTAATAATCTGAAGACACGTTTTCAGGAAGAAAAGAGGCCTAGGAGCCTTTGTAACTAATTTCATCACTATAGCCCTTTCCCCTTGATAACCCCCTAAATTCTCAATAGATCCAAATTAGGTCAGTACTGGGATGGGAAACACTGGAGCAAAACCTAGGATATTTACAGGGTGGGAGAAGGAAAGGCAGGTGAATTTCTGCAGGGCAAATAAATGACAAATAGATGTTGATGCTTCTAGGAGCTGCTCTCTTCTCTCTAAATCAGTACCAAGTCCTTGGTGATCAGGGCATCTGTTCTGTAGCACGTGCTGACTTTTGTGGGATTCATCAGACCCCAGTTCCAGCCGGTGATGTCCATTAAAGGTTCTATGGCAATTTCCAAAGGAGTCAACTTCAAGTTATGTATCCTGACTAAGTGCTTTTGTTGACTCACTCTCTGCCTGTGTAACTCTCTGTCTGCAGTGTCACTTGCAGTGTTCTTCATGACCCTTCCTAAACGTCTATGTTCTCAAGCAGTTTTTCAACCCACTCCCTCCCCCCAGGCCCAAGAGTGGGTGCACTGCAGTGGTGGATGAAGAGATTGCCATATACTGAACAGAACAGAGGAGCATATCTTCCTAGAATCCCAGCACCTGGAAAAAAAAATCATTAAAATCACCACAACTGAATAGAGTGAAAATGACGAAGGGGAGGAAAGAGGAGAAATAGAAATACATACCAGGTTAATCATCAGGCAAAAGCTTAAGCAACAGCTCCTGTACTCCCCTGACCTGTCAGAAAAATAAAAGTTTATACAGTACTCTGTTGTAAGAGTCCTAGTACAATGGAAAATGATCAAGCAACATGTGTACCATTAAATGATGTTGTATCTGCCACAAGCGAGAGTTGTTATCCATGTAGCGCTCCTCTGGGTAGAGTTGCCACATGAGAGGTAGCTGGGAGGTAAGAAGGTGACTTGGCCTAACTGCATCACCTAAGGGAACCTGAACTTGCTGGACTCGTGCCCTTAGGAAACTCGTCTCCTAATGGAAAACAAAACCAAAGACTTCAGAATGTTGACAATGGATAGAAATCAAAGTTACTTGAAAACGAAATCAAAGAAATAAGCAAAATGAAAACAGTTACCTCTTCCACGACGGCCACCCATGTACGCTGGTATTCGTCGCGGTAGATACCCTCTTGGTGAACCCAGAGGTGATCGGGTGGAGCCCCCACATCCTCTCCTGCCATTCTGGGCTTTGGGTTCCAACTTTATCCCTGCTTTTCTCCACCTAAGCCTGCAGCACCCGCGCACAGGACACAGGTGTGACTTTGGGGGTTTGAATGAACTCACCACTGAGCAAGGTAACCTGGGACTAGCAACCACTAACCAAAACTAAAACTCATACATGTCTATTTGCACAGCCTGATCAGAACCAAGGACATCTGAAGCTTTCTGCAAAGCTGGAAGTGACAATGAAGTGACACTCAGGCAGAGCCTCAAGGTAATGCTATCGACTACAAAACACTTATTTAGGGTAAATTCTGTGGAAGTATAGGATGAACACTACAAGAGGCTGGGCAGTAATCTCACCCATTCTTTGCACTCACAAAACAATGTCTGGCAAAATGTAGTTAGCGATAAAAAATGCACAGGAGCATGACTAAGGACACACTGTTTTGCCAGGAAGGCAATAAAATAGTCATGCATGCCATATTCCCCAGGTAAAAGCCACTTTTGAGCAGCTTCCATTTTTTAAAAAGTAAGATTCTGAGTCCTCTGCATGGTTTTCTAAACTGAAACTAAGACTTTAAAGGCAAAAGACTTTTTTACCAGTCTACTAAGTAAGGTTACTTATGGCAGTGAGACATTTCCAAAAGGGGATTTTCATGTCAGGAAAAATATTTAGGGCAGCTTCATGGAATTTCTGAGCTATAAGCAATGTGGGGGTCATGGTGATTCTAAACTGAGTGATAACATGATAATTATCCATCGAGATCTTTGCTTCTTTTTAATAATGCTGCAGGATGTTGCAGGAACTCATTGTCCCATACAGACATAGGTTTAAATTTGCATTTCCCAAGCCAGAAAAAGCCTCTCTGCCCTTTGAGAGGTGTAAAGGAAACACAACTCTGCCCAGCCCCTAATCTCACAGTAACTTGACATGCACTTTGCATGAGTGAATTTTTTGTGCCCTGCTCATGGCCCTGCGGTTTCATGTATTTCTACCTTTCAAAGAGACAAACATGCCAATGGGGGAATCTGTCTCCCAAAACACAGGCCTCCTATTCCCATCAGGTAGACATTGGGTCGAAAAGAGAATGCAGCATATCTAGGGAGATTGGCAGACCCCTCAAAGTGAGACCGTGCAGAGCAGACCCCTTGCCAGAACCAGGAGACAGAACAGGAAAAAGCAAGATACAAATCAAACAAAACCAAGTCTTTTTTTCTCAAGGATAACAACCTGAGTCTGATATTTTTTGTAACTAGTTTGCCTTCTCTGAAAAGAAAGTAGAAAAAACTCTTATAGACTTAAGAAGTGGTCTCACTTTGTGAATAATTTAAGAGCATCACATTTGCTTCCCTTGTTCTACCGAGTGGCCGTGACTCTGAGCTTGCCGTAGGCACCTGTTTCCCCATGGGTGTGCTCTCATTTCAAACTCATCCTTAGCCAAAGCCTCTTCTGATTCTGCACACTCAAAACTTAGGAGTTATCTTGGAGTTCTTGTTTTTCTTCATTTGTGACATCCTATCACCAATTCCAGCAAGAACCTCCACTACCACTATATTGAAAGTAAACTTCCCCCAAATACCAGGCTCATTTCAAGTTTCATACCTTTTTTCTCCCCTGCCTTTCCACTTGTCTAAAGTGCATAAACCTCTAGCTATATTATTTTAAGCCATTTTTTCTATTTAGCAGATGTCATTGTTCTACCTCCTTCTCCCCTGAGCTTTGGAAAGAAGTGATGCAAACAAAAATCCAGTATATCCTAATATAAAAATAAAATATACTATATTAAATATATGAAGATAAATATATGAAATATATTAAACAAAAGTATATTAAGTTATGTATTAAGGTATAAATTTATACTAAATTAGTTTATATCAAATAAATATATTGATTTTGAGCACAAGTATAGTTATAGCCAACAATTAAAAAAAAATAGAAGCCAAGTGTTAAGGGTTTTAGGACCATTTTGACTTTATACATAGGTCCTAGCAACAACTAAGATGTTGATATTTACATTTCTTTTGAATAAAATCAAAGTTTTATTCGCAGAAGAGAGGGCAGGCAGATTGGAGATGATGTTTGGAGTTCCTATGAGTCACTACAAAATATTCTCTTAAGGGCAGTGGTCTGTGCTGCTCTGCCCTAAAGGTTAACATGCTATCCGAGCCTGGGGACAACCCTCAGCCCCTTATTTTGGACTTGTGTGTGCTACCATTCACACAACATGAAGGCCTAGTTAAAGAGTACTACAGTGATCAAGTGGCTCTAGAGAAATCACCACACAAATATCCCTGACTAACCACATTCTCAGCAGAGAAAAGCAAAGACCACAAGTTGTTGAATGGGCCACCATTCCTCTGAATGTGATGATTCACAGAGCATTTGTTCCCATCATTTTTCTTGGCCAAATAAATTTGGGAATCTTGAGTTATAAAGCACAGCAGCATAGCAAAAGTTCTGGCAAGTTGTGCAATAAAGAAACTTTATGTTGTTTAACGATGTTTCCTAAATGTATTTGACCAGAGAACATTTTTTTGCATGACACTTGTTCACAAACTTCACAGCTCCTTGACCTAAAATGGGTCTCTTAAAACCTTAGATTAACTCACGTACAACGTGCAGTACAATACACATAATATAAACTATGCAAGTCAAGGAATATTACCAGCTGCAAATACAAATAGATTCCAAAAAATGTTTAGATAACTTTATACCTGTACCTTTCACTAAAAGAGATTATCCCCATGGGGGTCACCTTGACATGAGACCATATTGACACAAATTCTTTTTAGGCATTTTGAAAATTAGGTTCTAAATAGATGACACACAGCATAGAGTTTCATCCATCACATCATTTTTCCTTTACCAAATGAACTATTTTTTTAAAAGTATGATTTCTTTACTCTCCAGGTGTTTGAATAGTTTTTAAACATTGATCAGTTGAATACACTTACTTTATTTGAAGTCATTTAGTAAACTCATCCAGGCAAAGGGTGCAGTTGCCAATAACACGGTCCCTGGAATCAGTCTAGCCTGCTTATGAATCTTGATTTTACCACTTAATGAGCTTTGCGACCTTGAACAAGTTCACTTTTTTCTACCTCAGTTTCATGAGGCATAAAATGAGAATTAAGGTTATATTAATAAACAGTACTTTTGAAGCAGTTCTTATGTGCTTTACATAAGTTTACATCATCAACTCGTTTAATCTGCATGGTCTCATGAGGTGCTATTAAGTGGGCACTATTGGTACTCTCACTTAAAGGTGAAAAAAGCAAGGCAAAAGATATTTTTCTTCTTAAAGGTGTCTAAAGGAACTTTATAAAACTGAAATATAATGAAAGGGCACAGTAGCCATGGACAATAAATAAAAATAAAATGTGACATAAAATCAAAACTTAGAGATTACAGATAGGTCCAATGTACATTTGAAAAATTTCCAGCCTTGTTACGAAACTTAATCATGGAAAGATGTGCCACGTGATCTGTAAGCATCAGGTAAAAACAGAGGTTGCTGGCATATACATTACAAATGGTTTCCCTGGATTTGAGACCTATTTGGGAGACTTGGGTTGGAACTGACTTGTGAGAAAAGAGCAAAGCATCAACACTTCTTCAAGTAGCACCTAGGTATGTTCCCTTTCCAGTACTGCCATATATGCCTGGCTTCAAAACTACACATGGATAGAAAAAGGGACAAACGCAGACGGGGCCGTGGAGGCGCAGCATTCATTTTGTCTGCTTTAGAATCGCTCCTAAAATTCTCGTGGGATTCGTCAACTTGAGTTGGGAGCTCTGTACGTTTAAGCCTTGGCACGTCGACATACCTTAAATAAAATTCCTTTTACATACAATTTCTCCATGTCTGACAGCATCAAGAAAAAGAGCTGAGGAAACTCTTCTGGATAGCTGACGTGAGCACCTGAACTTCGAAAACTTAAGTCCCCCAACTTCCCTTCCTTGTACCGAAAGAATGGGCAGTCTAAAAGCCCTGCTAGAGAGCAGCAGTAGCCAAGCTCGAGTGATACCTTCTCGGATCCAGTATAGCACTGTTTCTGCAAAAGGTTACTCACATGAATATAATGTTTCTTGGGCTAATTACTCCGCCTCGAGAACAGCTAGGCTAACGCTTCCAGGTCTCCCACCCCGTGCCGCTCAAGCCAGATCGCGACGGGAGCCCGGGGCGAGCCGAGGGGCAGCCCGGGCCGAGGTCACCAGAACCGAAGTTGCGAGACGCGAGCCGGTAACCGGAAGTGATCCAGGGAGAGTTGTACGAGATTCAGGGGCTGTGACTTAAAAGAAAATAAAACCTTAACTGTTTTGGGACCGACTTTCCACAAAAGTCCCCCTGGCTCAAGAGGCCGGCGTTCGCGGCGACGTCGCCTCAAAGGGCTGTCCCCGAAGAGCGTAGGCCGCGCACAGCTCTCTTCAGTAGGCGGGCAAAATGGGCGCCGTCGCACGGGAGGCGCCTGCCCGGGCGCCCGGGCGCCGCACACAGACTGTGTACCTCGGCGGAGGCCGAGAGCACCACCTCCCCGCCAGCCCGGCCGCCCCCGCCACCCTCCACCCTTCCGCCGCCCCCGTCGCCCCCGCCGCCCCGAAGCAGCTCCGACCTCCGCCCGCCACCGCCCTCCGCCGCGACCGCCACGCCTGCCCCAACCCGCGCAGAGCTTTCCAGGTGCTGCTGGGCCAACCCCGCCTCCGCCCGGGCCCCGCCCCCGCCCCGCCCCCGCCCGGGCCCCGCCCCGCCCCCGCCCGGGCCCCGCCCCAGTCCTACCCTACCCCGCCCCCGCTGAACGCGAGCGCGCGGCCAGGCCTGGGCGGGGCGTGGAGTGCTGGGTGCAAAGGAAGCGGCGCCCGAGCAGCGGGTTGGTCAGGCTGGAGGGCCGGACGAGTACGTGAGCAGGGTCGGAGCAAGATGGCGGTGCAGGTGGTACAGGCGGTTCAGGCGGTTCATCTGGAGTCTGACGCTTTCCTAGTTTGTCTCAACCATGCTCTGAGCACAGAAAAGGAGGAGGTGATGGGGCTGTGTATAGGGGAGGTGAGTAGGTCAGCCTGACTGGAAGCCCGCTGAGTAATCCCCAGTAGTCCCCGGGGCGGCTGGGAGGCCACAAGAACCTGCGACCCCGAAACTTGGACATTCTCTGGATGGCTGTCTTGCGGGGCCTTTTCCTCCAGCCCCCGGCCCTCGCTTATTCTCCCACAAGTCTCCGGCGACCTGCATAGACCCACGGAGAGCCTTGCCGCTGAGGTTGTTACCCCAGTGACCAAAAGTACATGTCAGGGCCGAAAGCAGTTATAGAATGAGGACATCGAGGTGTGAGGAAGCAACGAAGTACGACTAAACCCTCGCGCCTCGTCCCCAGTCTTCC
>PVJX010033831.1:0-19371 GCA_004027295.1 Dolichotis patagonum | reverse complement strand
TTCTTTGTCATGGAAGTATCTTATTTCTCCATCCATTTTGAAGGACAGTTTTGCAGGGTATGTCAGTCTGGGTTGGAAGTGGTTTTCCTTTAGGATCTGAAAGACTTCACTCCATGCTCTTCTTGATTTCATTGTTTGTGTTGAGAAGTCTGCTGTGATTCTGATAGGTTTTCCTTTATAGGTTATCTCTCTTTTCTCTCTAACAGTTTTTAGTACTCTATTCTTTTGTTGGATTTCTGAGATGGTGATTATTATGTGTCTGGGTGTAGTTTTATTTTGGTTATGGCTGTTTGGAATTCTATATGCTTCACTTATCCAGATGTCTGTTTCTCTTCTCATGTTTGGGAAGTTTTCAGCTATTACTTCTGTAAATATACTCTTGATATCATTTGGGCTGTCCCCTTCTTTTTCATTTATCCCTATTAAACTTATGTTATTGTTCTTTGCATCACCTTGCAGGTGTTGAATTGTTATTTCCTAATTCTTTGTTATTTTTAAAAGATCTTGTCTTTCCTGCTCACTGGCTGCAATCTTATCTTCGAAGTCTGAAATTCTATCTTCACTTTCATTGAGGTGGTTTTTACAGCTTTCAATAGAATTTTTGATTTCCTGTATATCTCTTTGAATCTGCTTTATGCATTCTGCTTGTTTCTTATATTGTTCCTTCAGGGATTCTATCTGTTTGCTTTGTTCCTCTAATTTTTTAGCTGTGTTTTCACTAGATGCATTCAGTATTTCTTTCACTATTTTTATCAATTCTTCTTTTACTTGGGCAAGTATTTCTGGTTTGATTTTCTCCATAGCTTTCCTTATTTGCATATTTATTTCATTTGATATCATTTCAGACATTTCAGGTGTATGGCCTCTTGTTTCTTCTATGTACATGGCTTCTAAGCTTTCTTGGTGAGGGCTAGGGCTTTGAGCCTGCCTTTTGGTCTTTCCTTTTGTCATTTTTCTATATTTCCTTACTTTGAGTGATGTTCCAAAGCTTTCTCTGCTTGTGTGGCAAATTACCTCTTACACCCTCAGTTCCTGGAGGGACAGTGGCTCCCCCACAGGCTCTTGGCTTTGTCACAGGGTCCTAACTCCCCTTTGTGGGCTCGTGGCTCCCTAAGTTGTAAGGTGAATGCTGGGTGTGGTCACCCCGGAGCCTGTGGAATCTCAGGCAGGCCAGGCCACCGTGCTTTGTCCCAGGCAGGTCTCCACGAGGTTCCCTGCGAGTGAAGGGTCGGCCTACAGGTCCCAAAGAGTCAGGCCAGAATGTTGGTTTCTGAAAATTTCCTGGTCCCAAATAGACCTGGCCAAGATGCCAGTCTCCACAATATTCCCAATCCAAACAGCCCGGGACACTCTGCGGTTCCGAGAGGTTCAGGTCCCAAAGAGACAGGCCGTTATGCTGCTTTCTGGGAGGCTTCCTGGGGGTGAAGGGCAGGGCTACGGGCCCAAACAGACCAGGCCCAGATGCTGGTCTCCAGGCAGTTCCCTGTGGATGAAGGGCGGGCCTACCAGTCCCAAACAGGTGCGCCGAGATGCAGGTCTGCGCAGACTTTCAATCCACCAGCCCGGGCCACTCTGCGGGTCTGAGAGGTTTAGGTCTTTTGGGTTTTATTACTCCTACAGTTCTTATTACTTTTTGCACTAGAGAAACAATGTGATATTTATAAATACGATTCTTATTTATTTAACTAATTAGCATAGTCTCAGGTTGTCCCCATTTCCCTATGAAGGCCTCAAGATCATCCTTTTTTATAGGTGAGTAATATTCCATTGTATAAAAATACCACATCTTTTTCATCCACTCTGCAGTTGATGGGCATCTTGATTGTTTCCAAGATTTAGCTATTACAAATTGTGCTGCTATTAACATGTGTGCACATATATCACTGTGATATGAACTTTTCAGTTTCTCTGGAAAAATACCCAGGAGGGGAATACCTAGGTTGAATGGAGCTTCCACTCCTAGTCTTCTGAGAAATCTCCATACTGATTTCCATAGTGGTTGCACCAGTCTACACTCCCACCAACAGTGGAGCAGTGTTCCTTTTTCCCCCCAGCCTCGCCAACATTTGTTATCAGTTGATTTCTTGATGGTAGCTATTCTTTCCGGTGTGAGATGATATCTCAATGTTGTTTTAATTTGCATTTCTTGAATGACCAGTGATGGTGAACATTTCTTCATGTATTTGTTTGCCATTTATATATCTTTATCTGAGAACTGTGTGCTCATCTCAGCTGCCCATTTTTGGAGAGGGTCTTTGAATTTGGGGGGGTTGATGTTTTTCAATTCTTTATATGTTCTTGATATAAGTCCTTTGTCTGAGGGGTTGCTGGTTAAAATCCTTTCCCATTCTGTGGGTTTTCTTTTCACTCTGATGGTGATTTCTTTTGAAGTGCAGAAACTTTTCAATAATATGAGATCCCAGTTGTTGATTCTCTGAAGTGTTTCCCATGCAGTTTGCGTTTTGTTCATGAATTCTCTGCTTACACCTATGTCTCCAAGATTTCTACCTACCTTATCTTCTAGTAGATTCAGTGTTTCTGTTTTAAGAACATTATTTTTAATTAAAGAAATAACACAAAGCGTATCTCCTTGATTTAGCTTTCATCCAGTGCCCAGTTAAAAACTAAAAGTGCTGGGACAGGAAATTTGCATTTCTTAGCAGGTTTGGACCATATTATACCCACTCCAAATAGAAGAGCCTGTGATCCCTGAAAGCAGCCACATGAATTCAGAGAGGCCGGTATTAGTGGAAAATTTGGTACTGTTATCAGAAGAAGGGCAATAGCAAAGTTCTGGCTAGGAAAATTTGGCATTCTTCACTACTGTGGGCTTGATGATGGGTATGATCTAAAAATACGGCGAATATGTGTATTAAAATTTACTACAACCAAGGACATGTTGCCATCAATCCTCAAAATGCTCCCCTTCATTTTGAACACACTGTCCTGTTGTTCTTCCAATCTCTGGAAGCCCTGTTTTGTGAGTGTCTTTAGTAGCATTGTTATAGCTACCTTGGTGTCCTGAATCAATTCAAAACATTTAACTTCTAGCTTCATATGGGGGAAAAGCCAGAAGTCACACAGTTTCAGATGCAGTGAAAGGCTGGTGACACACCATAATGCTTTTATTTGACAGAATTTGTCATAAACCTGTGATCAGTGAAACATGATCATGGAATGTGGTGACTATGTAAATTAAAACATTACATTAAGGCAATGTAAGTTTGATTAGAAGACACATTGCCATAATTCCATTCAAAATGTTTCTCCTTGCTCTGAACAATGTATTATATCATTCTTGGCATTATCTTATATTGTAATAAACTTTTAAAATGTTTTAAACATTTTCTATATAGTTTTTGATCAGCCTTTGCATTTTTCAAATGTTTATAGAATTCTAGTATATGAGAAGGATTAAGTTATTTCTATGTACCTTCCAAGGGAAACAACAAGTACCAATGAGAAGTTAAGAGAGACAATTTTTGTTACATTCTCATAAAGCGTTGTGTAAGGTAGCCAGTGCCCTATCCCTATAAGCACTTAAGCAGAAAATTGATGGCTATTATGTGTCATTTCTATTTGGATTCAAGAATCACCCCAATAGATTAGAGAATCCCTTCTGTTTCTGCAAATTCATTCTGTCTTCCTCTGTACGAGTACGTGCCCACATCTTTGTGGTGATTAGTACCCTAAGAGGAAATGTAATCCAGTTGCCTGATAAGGTCATCATTTAATGTCAGTTGCTTTTGAATTGTTATTTTTGTGGTTGCTAAATTAACTTCATATTCCTCGTTCTTGTTAATATAGCATTACTCACCACATAAGTAGCTTTCCATGTGGCATAGAGAATTTAATGCCAATCAGGGTAAAGAGGAATGGAGAGATATATGGACGGAATTAACTAAATTTATCCCTGTGCATAGGTCTCTCATACAAATGGACAGAATATTCAATTTCCACTTTATATTTTAGTTCTAGTACCAACCACTGAGAGAATGTAGACTATAAGAAAGAAATAACACTAAAGGGAAGCCCTCAAAGATAATTCCATCATCCATAACACTGTACACTTCCTGGTATTATGACTAATAAAACCCAGCTAAAAACATGTTCTAAATATTTTTGTGTGCAAAAAATAGAAAATTGTAATGAAATAATGGCTGTTATTTCAAACCATGGCTATAAAATGCCCTGGAGACAAAAATACCTAATTATGAAATAAAACAACTTTTGTATCCCTCAGGCAATGTTTTCAAACTATTGCTCTTTTCAGTGTAGTCACTGTAATTAGTCCAATTCCACCAACAAAATGAAAAGTGCAGGGGAATTCATTTTAGGGCTGCAGCATAAGGCCATGTTTTGGATTAGGATCAAATAGACTATTCAAATATTTGTGCAAAATGAGTGTATCAGCATTTGTGGGTCAGAAGAACATTTCTATCAGGAATTAGTTAAATATTCTTCTTGAGTTGTGATATTAGCATGTCTCCACCTGAGTGAAGAGTTATAAACTCAAAGAGGACTTGGATGACCTTTGGTGGCAATCTCTTCTGAAGAAAGGTGAAATGCACTGTCTCTCTATGCCTTGGCATTCCAAGATAAAAATCTCTCTGCATATTTAGAAGGCTTGCACAAAACAAAATAAAACAAGACAACACTAAACTAAAATAAACTAATGTGCAAGTGCTTGTGTGTGTGTGTGTGTGTGTGTGTGTGTGTGTAGGTGTGTGTTGGGAAGGACTTTAAGATTTCTTCTTTTTTATTAAAATATTTGAAAATAATATAGTTCTACATGTAGAAAAATATTCTAGAATTATAAAATTATTAACAGGATAAATTTATGCTTTACTACCTTGAATTTTTCCCTATTAAATTATTTTAATAGACAGTTATTTAGAGTTATTTTGTGTGTCATTTATTAGAAATACACCATTCTCTCTAAAGGCAAACAGTATAAGCTCAGCTTTTTTTTTGTGTAGTAAGGTCAGCTTTAAAAGATGAATTGGATTCTTTGGCTTCCAGAGATCATACTGTTTTGTCAGACTATAATGCTATGTCTTCTTTACAGTTTGCTATAGTTGATTTTGGATCCACAACTTTATTTCTTCTCGTGATTTGTTCTTAGAATGATAATTGAATACAGATTATGTCAATCAAAGTTCTGGAAGGCAATTTGGATAATCTGAACAGAGTTTAACACTAGGGCAATTTACAATGGCGTGTTCAGATTGCAGAGAAACCATAAGATACAATCCAGAATGACTGACAGGGAGTCCCCAAGTCCTGAAAGAGAGATGACCATGAGAGGGTAGCTACTTGACCACAGCTGTGACCTCCAGACTTGGGACAGAGCTTGTGATGACACTTTTTAAAAGTAGAAAAGGGTTAATGATGCTGTTATCATGTTTGACTAGGTTTGAAATAAGTCCTGGAGGTGGCTATGAGAAAGTTCCATCATTCTGTTACAGAGTGAAATATGTAAGCTGGCATTTGGTTAAGGGATAAAATCTAAGAGGCAATCAAGCCATGGGCTGCTTCAACAAGCCCTGTATACAACCCAAGCTTGTGTATCCTTGCTTATTTATTTATGGCTTTCATTCTTATGTTTGGTAACATTTATAAATATTGCCTTTTGGGAAGCATGGAAAGGCACTTATTTTAGTTTGGGTCACTCATCAGAATTGGGTGAACAAGCTAGCCAGACTTTTCAGATGGTAACAAGGGGATATCATCTGGCCTAGGGGCTGCTATAAAACAGACAGGTGATGACATGATTTTCAAAGGGTACTTGTGGTAAGAGGGTATATCCTGTAAGATTTTAGCTGCCAGTTTTCAATCCCCTTGGAAAATTTTATGAGAATAGAATACTTTAAAGAAGTTGCCATTAAGTCCAGAGAACTTATTCTTTTTCACTCTACTTAGCATTAGGTAACTCATCTCTTCCATTAATAGGGTTTTATTTCCTAAATACTGGCTTGCCTCAGGAAGTCTAAACAATTTTAATAGTCATTTTATGATTATTGTCTTATCTCAAAATTTTAATATATTCATCATGATATTTTTAAAAGTAACATATATGTTTGAATAAGATGTCTAGTTTAAAAGGCCTTCAATACAAAGCTTATGTTTGATTTTTTTCCCATGTTCTCATTGTTCCTCTTTCATTTACTTTAAATCTCAAATCTTGAAAATATGGTCTGGTTCACACCATGGTTTCAATGGGTTCACAATTTACTCTTGGACCCATGACTATTTTAAGAATAAATGGAATTGTTCCTGTAAAAGTGTCCTCAGTTTTGAGTAGGGAGGAGCTGTATCGGTCCCAGGAGTCATTATTAACCAGAAGAATCATTCATTTCTAAGTTCAGGCAGTAGGTATCATACAGGCAGGTCCCTGTGATACTTTTCAATACCAGAAGGGTGTTTTACAATTAATGAAGTAAGTGAGGACACTTCCTGAACTGCAAGTGGGGTGCCTGCAGCCATTGGGAAATCTTCCTGTGCATGATGCATTGTGCGATATGATAGTTTCCAAGAAGATAAAGTAGGATTTGGTCTACTAAATTGAGCACCCAGTCAGGCTGTGATCACGATGTAAACTTTGTGGCTGCCTTGGTGTTACGAGTACACAGAGATTATATCCCAGATCACGCCTCAGTCTTTCTCATTTTGCCAGAACCGAGAGGTCACAAAAGGCAGAAAAATTTAATTGGAAGTTTGTCTTACCCAAGTAGAGTCTGACAAATCTCCAGAGAGAATTGCAATCAATCTTTCCCTTCACTTACTTATTTCTAAGACTGCAGAGAAAAAAGTTTTATTGATATCTCAAAGCATAATTGGTCTTATAAAAAAGCTATCAGTACAATGAAAATCGAATTGTAGAAAGGAAATGCATTTCACTAAGTTAGCATCTCCTCTTTCCTACTATTTAAAAAACAAACATAAGTAACTTCCTAGGAAAGTCTGGCTTTGAATTCGTGTAGAATATATCTTCCTAATTAAAGCAGTTGAGTTGTTTCAAAAGGTCTTTGTGTGTGTGTGTGTGTGTGTGTGCGCGCGTGAGACATGGTCAGTGTGTCATCAGATTACGATACTTTGTAGTTCTTTTTTCTTTTCCTGATTGTGTTTGGGGAGAATGTGAAAACATTGGTAAAAGTTTGTGGTTTAAGCATTTTATTTTTGTATTTCATACTTGAAAGCAAGACGTCTGTCTCCAAAAAAGGATATATTTTAAAAAATAAAAAATAAAAGCTATGAAGTGTATACCCATATAATCTTAAGAACATGAAGAAGTAACAAAGGCAAGAGTAAAAATAAAAGGTGGGAAGAAACAAAGAATCAGAAGTTAACTCCAGGGATTTGTGTTTGTAGATACCTAAAAGAAATGCATAAAATTAATACAATAATGCTTGATATTTCTAAATACAAAGTTTGGACCATTCGGTCTTCTATAATGGTCACAGCTATGACCACTTCATCCATCAACCATCCTCATATATTAACCCTGATAAATGTGAAGTGCTCAATGGATCTTGACTATCAAGGAAGTTGTTTCAATGTTGTATGCAAATTTATAAAGACATGTAGTAAATTCTTTAAAATATCCATGAACAAAGATGTTCCCAGTAATATAATCATAATTTTTACTCTCTTGATAATAATTTATTTGGCAAGTATTTTGATTACCACAGTGCCAAGAACTATGTGAGATTTTATAGTAAAGAAGAAAATCCCTTGTCTTGATAAGTTTACTGTGTGGTGGGAGAGACAAGTCGATGAAATGCAAAAACAATAAAATGAAGAAATCTGTCGGTAGAGTTAGGTAGTGTTCAACTAACTGGGCCTTAGGAGGGTCAAATACAGTTTGCAGCATGAGTGATGAATGAGAAATGAGTGGAAACAATAGAAGAATGAAATTGGAGATGACAGGACAGGGTCTTTGTGAGTACAAAATTGTTCAGTAAGATTATAAGAAATAATTTTCTCAAGAGAAGTATGAAGAAGAGATCAGTGTGCAGAACATGGAGATCTCATGCATGGTGAAAAGTTTGAAATCTATCTTTAGATCAATGGACACTGCTGATGGGAATAAATACAGAATTGCTGTGGTCTAGCAGCCTGCTTGCAATTCAGATCTCCTGACGTACAGTGGCTTTACTTAGGGTGATTCAACTTTATGCAGGTGTAAAAATGTACCTACATATCCTTTCTCTTTTTCCCTTTAAGTATGGATTGAGTAAATTACCAAAGATATTAAATACTTTATTATTAAATAGGTTTTGTGTTAGGTGATTTTGCCCAATTGTAGGCTAATTTAAGTGTTAGATTAAGCTATGATGGTTAGTAGGTTGTGTGTACTAAATGCTTTTTAAAGGATTTAATAGTGCATGTGTGTAGTACACAATGTTTCCTTGTATGGAGTTGGTACATGTACATAACATATTCCAAATTCTCTTGTCATCCCTTATCCTTTTCTTCCCTCCTCCTCCCATCTCTTGATCCAATTCTCCTTTGAGAGCAGTCTATTGTCCTATTTCTAATTATCTGTCTTTTGTTTTGCTTATTATTTTTAATCTGGATTTCTCATATAAGAGAAACAATGTGATATTTAAACTTGTGTGTTTCATTTATTTCACTTATTATTATGGTCTCATTTTCCTACAAATGACTGAAGTTTGTCTTTATGGCAGAATAGTACTTGACTGTGTATAAATACATTTTCTCTATCCATTTATCTGTTGATAGACATATGGGTCACTTCCAAGATTATGAATTGTGATGCTATAAACATGGATATGCACGTATCTCTAATACGATGTCTTTAACTATTTTTGGAAACAACTAGAAGGGGAAGTCCTTGTTAAATGGAATATCTAGTTTTAGTTTTTAGAGGACTCTCCACACTAATTTCCATTGAGGTTGTACTGGTTCATATTTCCACCAACAGTGTAGAAGAGTTCCTTTTCTCCCTTAGTCTCATCAGTATGTTATTTGATTTTTTGATAATGGCCATTCTTTCTGGGGTGAGATGAAATGTCAGTGTTGTTTTAGTTTTCATTTCTCTAATGGTCAGTGATGTGTAGCATGTCTTCGTGCATACTGGCCAGTTGTACTTCTGAGAAATGTCTATCCCTTTTACTTGCCCATTTTTGATTTAATCTTTTTATTTTTTGAGTTCTTTATGTATTCTAGACATGAGACCTCTGTTTGAGGAATCATTGGAAAAAGCTTTTCCCCCATTTTATAGGCTTTTTACTCTGTTGGTTGTTTCCTCTGTTGTGCAAAAGCTTTTTAATTTAATATAATTCCACTTGTTGATTCTTGGAACTATTAAATACTTTTTTTGTAGTACTGGGGGATTGAACATAGGGCCTTTGCACTGAGCTATATGCCTAGGGTTTTTTTTTTTTAACTCATTATTTTAAGGCAGTATCTTCTTATGCTGCTATGCTGTTCGGGCTTGGCTTTAACTTGCAATCTTCCTGCTTCAGCCTTCCAGAATGCTGGAATTACAGTAAGCACCTTCTCCTGTTTAAATGGATTTTAAACTGACAGTGTTCTAAATTTACAATGGAGTTATTAATATGTAACTCAGTAGTAAGTTGAAGAACATCTGTATGTCTACAATATATGGACATTCTCTATAGTACTAATCTTCACAAGCCACTGGAGAATCATTATTTATATCAAGCTTACAAGTATGCTGAGCAGCCAGGGCGTATGTAAAGACCATGCAAACTCTCAGAAGGAAAGAGAAAACTGCATCTGAACTTGAACACGAAGCAGGTGTTTCTTAATTGGTGCATTTTTCTTTAGATGCAAATCAAAGAACTGATGTTCCCAGTCAGATTGCTTCACTACTAAATCATGAGTTGTTCTGAGAGGGAGCTGAGTTTGATTTCTAGTCTTGACTACTCTATGTGAAGTTCAGACAAAACAGGTAAGCATCCCAGGCCTTGGTTTTCTTATCCATAATGTAAGAAAGTTGAAGTTGATGATCATTTAAATTTCCTCTAAGTTGTAAAATTCATCTTCTGTAGTTTGAAACTTTTCAAACCTTCCAGTCATGTGAGAAGGTTTAAAAACTTTGCAACACTTTCTCCACAATTTTTGTTTTCTTTTCCGCTCCTGGTTCCACCACTAGATTTAGTGGTGGTTTGTGTTGTAGACAGGATGTGAAATGACAGCAGAGTAGTAAAGCTATGGAGAAATGGAGACACTGCCTCACCCATTCTCACATGTCACCCAAGAGGACCCTGAGGTTCCTTCATTGCATGACTTAATCCAAATTCCTGGTCAGGAGGCTGTGAACTTTTGACACCCCGTCAATCCTCTTTTGCTCCATGGAGAACAATATTTCTCACTTCTGACAATGTAACATAGGGTGACGTTTCAGGTAATGAATTGGGAAGGGAATTGGGACCCATGGAGGGTTTTAGATGCTGTTAAATAGCAATGACTATGTATTACTTTCAGGAATGCTATTGATTTTACTGGCTTCAAGTTGCCTTACAATTCCTTTTGTTACTTTACTCTTCATGGATGATTCTTCTTTTTGTGCATGTGTTTTCCTTTTTAGTTTCTCTAAAAGAGAAAAAAAATATTCTTTCTTCTTTGCCCCACCCTAGTTTGCTCACATCAACAACAAAATGATCTTCCTTTTAGTTCAGGAAGCTGGCAGCTTCAATCTGCAGCCTTTAGGTGGCCAGTTAATTGGGGGGGGCAGGTGTGGATTGGTCTATCCAGCTGTAATAAGTGCCAAAAATTAAAGTTATTGGTCTGTGAGTGGTAGCGAGTGGTAGCAAGTGCTTTATACTTTTAATAGTGGAGAGGAGAAAGAGGGGTTAGAAGGCCTTAAGAGTAAGGAAGAAAGAAATTACTCTTATGACTAAAAGCTCCTCAAAAGAGAATGTCTATTTTTAAATTATTGTCTTGTTTGGGGTTAACCCCAAAGATATACAATTGCCTACCCTCAGAGGGTCATGTTTCCTGAACAGGCCTCTGTGAACTGTGTGGCCTGGGTGGAAAGAATTCATTGTCTTAAGCTGATACCAGCAAAACTGACAACTGACTGCAGATGTAAGTGCCTGTGTTCTTTTGTGATTTCTCTTCTCCATTTCTTGCATATGCTCAAATTCCCAGACTTCTGTAACTAACAAACCTCTCACTTAAATGCTGAGAAAAATGATCTATTGTTGAATGTCTTTATGCCTTTATTAATGAAGTAATTTGGAAAAAAAATGTATATAAAGAAATGAGTTCATATATGAGTATACTTCTCCTTTTGTCATTTCTTTTTATTCCTAGTCCTTTCCTTGTTTCTTTCCTTTGTATTTAATAATTTACTTGAGCATTTTTTAAATTAGAGAATAATTTTCAGAAGGGTATTGTGGCAGTAAAGCACAGAAGCATCATATATTACATATTCAAAACACATTAATACATGGCTGAAATGCTAAACCATACAATAGAATAATTATAGTGTATCTTCATTGAAATTGTACACATGGCTTTATGATCACGCTCATTAATTTAGATTCAAATGAAGCAAAAATTATTCTGCATGGATGCTGAATTAATTTATGTGATATAAGTACAGAAAAGTTAAATAAAATGTGATGGAAAATGAGATAGCAGCCAGGCAATTAGGTCAGGGGGAAGAGGATCACTCATCTCCCCAGGCTTCCTGCCCCACTTTTCTGCAAAGATTATTCATGCTAGTGCAAAAAGTTACGCATATTAACACTGCACCTTAGAATGTCCTTACTAAGATTTTGAACCATTTTCTTCACACTAATTATTTTAGTGGAATAAAGTACCAGTGCAATAGGTGTCTTTCCTTAGAACTATTCAAATCACCAGGTAAAAGCACATGACAATTTTCTATTGATGATATGAGCCTAAATTACTGGTAGGTGGGAAAAATACTACGCTCTATTGGGGAGTACTTTTAGGGGCTTGGAGATTTTACAAGTAAAGTATAGGTTGTGTATTGTATCAAGAAGACAAAAAAGAGGTGCTCTTTAAATTAAGGAGAGAAAAATGAGTCACAAGATTTTCTAGTAGTGCAAAAATATATATGTCACGCATAATATGTCATAGAGAATGGAATCTCATTGTTTTCTCTTACTTCGTTCCCTTTCAGAGAATGTGAAAATGGTTAGGTAGTTTCCATTTTGTGATCAGTGGGATAATAAGTTGTCCTGCAAGATGAAAGGTGATTATATTTCTATATATATAATGAGAGCAATTTTGAATCTAAATGCTGTTTGAAGGCAGGCAGCCACAAAAACCTGTGTCCCTCTTTTGCTTGAAGTTTCACTCCTGTGTAAGAAAAGTAAATTCAGTCAGAAAAAATTTTCAGTAGACTGAGTTGTGGACATAAAAGACAAGACATGGCTGCTACCCTCTAGACTGCTTGACTCTAGCAGACTGAAAGAAAAACAAGAGGTGCAAATAACTAATAAACTCTTCCACAGGCTGGAAGGTAGTTCAAATAATACAGATCCAAATAGAAATATTCAAATATAATTGAGGATTGAGTAATCAAAGTCTTCACGATGAAAATGATCTTTGATGTTGATCTTCGAGGAAGGTGTGGGTCTTGCTCATAGGCACAGAGGAGACAGGGGTTCAGGTTGGAGAGCCGGGGATGAGGCACATTACTTAGCCGTTGAGCAATGGGCTAGAGTGTAGGGTCCTGCTGGGCAATAATGCAGGATACTTCTAAATAGATAGATTGAGATAAAACCATAGGGATTTGAAGGCTGAGTTGACACATTTTTATTGCATTCAGCAAGAAGGAAGAGAAATTGAAAGTTTGCAAACAAGGGGGTGCTGTCTGTGATGGAAGGGTAGGTGAGAACGGTAGTAGTTTGGAGGTTGGGAGGTCATTAGGAGATTAAGGCAACCACCCAGGCAAGTTGCATTGATGTTAGGGAGATGTCAGTTAAAGGGATGAGAAAGAGACAGTGAGAAGAAGAATTTTCAGTCTCAGCTGGTTGGGTGTAGGGCAGGGGGAAAGGAAAAGGAAGAGATTCATGGTGGTGCCTTTAATAAAAAAAAATCTCAAAGGAGTTACTAGTGATTGTAGGGAGGTAAATTCAGTTTTATACTTAGGAGGACTTGTGGAACACACTGAAAAAACTGTATAGGACTCAGCTAGAAATTCAACTTAGAGCTACCTTGAGAACTGGAGTGTAAGAGACTCTTTGGAAGGTCAGACACATCATGGTGATGATGGAAGCCATGGGAAGGGACAGCACTGGCCAAGGAAGAATGCAAAGTGAAAGAAATGCAAAATTCAGTGACTCTGGAAGGGGATTTCTTAGGGAAAGAATGATAAAAGGAAGGATAAAAGAGAGTAACAAGAGCCACAGAACTCCATGAAGATGCTATAAATTCAATAAGGCATAAGAAGTTTCAGGAGGGATACGATAGGTAAAGCAGAGTAGGTTGTGAAGATCAGGGTAGTGAGAAGACTACTTAATTTAGTTTTCAGAAGGTCATACTTCAGCACAGGGACAGAGACAGAAAAGGTGTGGTTGTCTAATGATGCTGGCTTGTGGCTCTGAGCACAGGTCCCAGTCAGCCCTTCGACTGTGAGGAGGAATGGCTCTCCCTCTGCAGTGTGCTGTGTTGCTAAGCTATGGTTTTGGAAGGTCAAGAATATTCAATACATTTTCAACCTGTAATATTTTCAGTTTATGATATATTTATGTGGGAAGTAACCCCATCATAAATGGAGTAGCAGCTTTATAAGTTGCTTTGCATCGGGGCTGTGTGGGAGAGGGTGCTCTTTTTCCACAGGAAAGATCTTTTCAAAAAATTGGGTATAGATTTTGTGCCCTTCCTGATCAATCTTCCAGCCCATTTGCACTGAAACCTCCTACACCTCTGAGCATGAAAATCCCTAAATTGATTTGCCATCATTCACTAGGATTCACCATGGTAAGGAGGTCATTCTTTGGTACAGAAACTCATATTCTGACTATAAACATCCCACTTGTATCCAAGAAATTCATCTTCACATTGATACGTGGTCTTTTTGCCATGATTTTGTGGAACAAAAAATGGCTGTTACCATTGGTAAAGTTTGAAGTTATGATTCTGGAGTATGGCAGTTTATACACCTATGAGTCATAGACAGGTAAGTGTGCTTTCATGTACCGCAGAGAGCTAATGAGCCAATTAGCTAAGGACAATTTCAAACCTGTCCTATCCCTGGAGTCTTTTTCATGAATTCTTTTCTGTTCAGTGGAGTTCCCTGCATCAATTTTTACATTTCCTAGACCCATTTTCCTTCAAGAATCATGAATGAAGATAGTACAAAGTTTAAGTAATATTTTAGTAGGAAGAATAGGTGGGAAGAAAAAGAAAAACAATAAGAAAATGAACAGAATGGAACAGAGCAAGTATACATTCCAATTCCGTCATGTGACGGATCCTATTTTCTGTTTTCACCAGGAATAGAACAAATGCCCACTTCACCTCTGCCTTTCATTTTATTCTCCCATTGATGATGTTGTCTTTCTTTGGTTAAAGAGGCTCCAATAAATGTATGATTAAATGTTTGGTTCCAAGATTCCAGAGATAAGTGGCTGTTCTTTTGGGGAATAATTATTTGCTTTAAACCTTTTGAAATACTTTATTTTTCATCTCTTTAGTGTGCCACATGATTTATGCAATTGTCGCCTTGGTTAAAGGCTATTTGCAAACAAGGTCCTCTTTTGCATTGTGTAAAGTATCTGAAGTCCCAGACATCTCTCAGACATTATTACAAAAGTGCTGGCTAGGCAAAAATGTTGTATCTGTCACTGATTTGTGGAGACATCAAAAGGAAATGGAGACCCAAGATGGAATGAAGCAGTCATTTCAAGTATAAGTAATCTCAAGAACAAAGTTTTACTCATCTATAATTTGCACAGTTTTAGAAAGTGCCTGGGGTTTTTCCCTGGCCCCTTCTGTTTGTGTACAATTATCTTGAGACTGATTTTCTAGCAAATGGTATGCTCAAAATGAAAGTAATTCATGAGAATGTATTTATTCAGTGACTCATTAAAACTACATTCACATTTTTTACTAAGCTATACAATTTTGGTCTTCTCTGTGACAGTTTGATATATTTGTTTGGGACATTTATATTTAATTCACTGTCCTCTTTCTTTTAAGTTGTCAATCTAACTTTAACTTTTGTTACCTTAACATAACTCCTTTCCTCTCTTTTTTCTTTTTCTGTAGTTTTAGTTATCTACCCTTTCATAGGAGCCTAAATTCCTCTTTCAGGAAACTAAGTCTATCCAAAATTAAAGATGTCCTTGTAAGGCATGGTCTGTGGAAATTCATGATTCCCTAAGCTGACCTGTCCTCCCATTATATAGCATCTGTAGTTCTAATGTCTTCTTATGCTAAATGCCACCCTGATTTGTTCTCTTTGACATTCCTTATAGGAGTACATGTAAATAGTTTCCCTCTTATGTAGGCTAAATTGTGGCCTCTAAAATCAAGATGAAGGTGAAGATGAGGATGCTCTAGGCTGCTTGGTGCAATTTGTTATTGCTCTAGGCTGGGCTGAGGGACCATGGTACCATGAGGTGCTGGTATTTAAGACATTATGGCATCTGAAAACTACAGTGTTAAAAAACAGAGCTTTTGTAATCATTTTGAGGATCATTTCATTGATGTTCCTAGAAAAAGAAACTCTAATTTCACTAAGAATATGAAGAAGGTTAAGAGATCTACGGGAGAGTTGGCTGCTTATAGAAATAGAATAGTTGGACAAGCTGTGAAAAGCCCAAGTATACACTAAAGGTGATCTATCCCTTTCCAAATCCTTGTTAAAAAAACAAAACCAAACCAAACCAACCAACCAAACAAACAAACAAAAACCCCCAGTCCTTTAAAGGTGGGGGCTGTGACACGCCAATAAAAAAAATCAACTAGCTTGTGCATATCGTCGGCCTGAAAACTTGCAGCGTGACAGTTGAACATACTTGGTTAGCTCTAGTGACTCTAGTACTTCACAAAGAGAAAGTCCATAAAAATATACTTATTTAGTGAGTTTTTCTCTGAGGTTTCTCTGGACTGTGAAACCATGGGTTTTTTGCTCAGCAGGAATTTGAGATTGAATGTAGCTTTAACTTTCTGGAAAAAGAAAGGTAGAAGTCAACGTGTAGCTTATTTGGTGAGGTTAGAAAACCTTGGAGTGGTGGTAGATTGCCTTCCTGTGCTCACCAATAGGTTATAGGGAGAAAAACAAGGCATCTCACTTGGTGGCTGCGTAGACTTCTTGTGTCAGGAAAACTATTACTTAAAAGGAAATCTGAAGAATATATAATAGTTGACTGAACTGACTTCAAGCAGTAATAAAAAAGGAAGTGGTCAGAACTATCATCCAAGATAGCAGTTATAAATTATAGAAATATTCAGATTTCAAAATGACAATGAAGTAGATTATACGAGCAGGAAAATCATTTTACTTTGATTTCAGGATATACTGGTAATATCATTAAGGATGTAGATGCTTATTTATTGAAGTTGCACTGAGAGATTTCATCTACTAAAGAATATTTGGTTAAAAACTATTTGGTTATTCAAAGCATCTCTGGACTACAGAATTTCAAACTCTGAACTATGGAAGGTATCAACACCATCTTTTGATTTTAAAAAGCCACATAATGAACCCAATAATGAAACTCTAACAATATACTTCACATTGAAGTGGAAAAATAGCCAAAAGGAGAAATGTTAACTTCAGTGAGGTGAGTGCATGTGAAGACTGTTGGCCTTTGCTGCATGTAGGATTTATGGTTATTTCATAATATTGTTTGAAAACTATTGGATCTTAATGCAGTCTTACACTGAACTATAAGTTATCCTATTGTAAAAAATAAACCAGGGCTTATTACAAGGAACAACAGAAACCAGTCATCAATTTTTGTGTGTTTTATAAAACAATACACATAAATTGTGTGTAGCTATTTTCCTATGTTGAACTTTGAAAGCTTAAAACATCAGAGCAAATCATTATCATTAAAATTTTTTGTTCACGATAAGATACTGTATATACAAAATACTTTAATTATTATATGCCTAGGTGTGATGATATCAATGTCTTTTTTAAAAATTAAAACCAACCATGTTTCTGGCATGATAAAATCATGGAATTAAATTAGAGGTTTACATCCATGTAGAATGTTTTTGTTAAAACATATTCCACAGCATTTTTAAAATTTTGAAAATATGATTAATATCTGTGATTTTTTGGCCAGAATCTTCATGTTTTGTATGTGTAAAGAAAAAAGTGAATATGTATTTGTATGACTATTTAATTAGAATGTCCATGGAGGTGTCTGATTTATATTTATTTTTTATTATCTATAGATAAGTAATATTTTTCATTTCTGTACCATTTCAACTTTATTCAGGTAAATTCACTAAAAATAAAAAGGAAAAGAAAAATAAAAAGAAAAAAAAGACCTGTGAGTGTGTACAGAGACTCTGCAGTGACGTCATCAGACTGGATTACAGTGGGCCTTACTCCAGTGACTTGTGTCCTTATAAGAAAAATGAATTTTATTTTGTGTTGGTTTTTCTATTTTTATTTTTATTAGTACATATTTATAGTACATAATGATTACATTCTTTGTGGGGACTTGGTACATGTACATAGTGAATCTTAATTTTTTTTCATCTACTTCCTCTCCTCTCCCTCCATCTCTTGTCATGAAGAAGGAATTTGAACAGTCACACAGGGAGAATTCTATGGGAACTTAGAAGCAGAGATCAGAATTATTCTCTTAGGGGCCAAGGGATGCCAAGGATTTCTGTAAGCAGCCGAATATCAGAGAGGACCATGGAATAGATTCTCCGTAGAACCTTGGGAAGCAACCAAACTGGTCAACACCCTGGTTTTAGAGTTTTGGCTTCTAGAATTGTCAGGGAATAATTGTTGTTTTAAGCAATGATTTATGGTGATTTGTTGTGGAAACCATAAGGAAATAATATATCTTCCTGTTACACATCTTTTAAAATTATTGAAATAAATCAGACATGTAAGCTTGTATACCATCGGGATATCTCATTTGAGTAAGGAAACGTACAAGTTAAGAGAAAAATAAAAGATTAATAGAGGGAGACAAGAGATGAAGCTCTTGTAGACGGGAAAGGGTCCAGGGGACCAAGGGTGGAGGTGGAGATATAGGTAGAGTGAAGGTATGCTATGTATAGGACCCTAATACCCCAATAAATGTGAACACTCTATGCCATAAATATGAACTAAGATTAATAATACCAGTAAGAATGAAAAACAGGGAGAGGAATGAAAGAGGAAATGATCACTCTGCAAGTGATCCCTTTGTTAGAGTCTTTTCTGATCTTTGTACAAATTTTCTGGGACCTTGGTGTAATCATCCGCAAGATAGATGTTTTTCTCTGCTTAACTATATTCTTTCTTTTTTTCAAAAATCTGCTCACAACCCACTTTCTGTTTAAAACCTTTTCAGATAGTCTTGCTATTTCCAAAAAAATTTTTTTTCTTGTAAGACAAGGTCTTGCTATGTAGTTTAGGTTGGCCTTGAACTCACAGTTATTGTCCTACCTCAGCCTTCTGAATGCTGGGATTACTGGTTTGTTCCACCATACCTGGTTCTCAAAAATTTTTGAATAGATGTATTTCCTCTTGAGGTATTTATGTACTTAGGTATTTTAACTTCTAACCTACTCAGTTAAATCATAAGTGCTTTACAGCTAGAGACAGTATAGACTTTCTAATTTAAATAATAAGCCTCTATAAAGTATTACATATGTTGTATGTGGAAAGAGAATTTGACTAGAAAAAGAATCAAGTTCAAATGAAAATGAAGTCAGATTTTCACATATTGTAGTTGTGAAATATATTGCATTAAATATTATATGAGATGCTTTAAATTTCCAGAAAGCAGAACATAGACAATTTTCATATCTTGTGGATTAAAGAAAAAAAAGAGAATTTCTTTGGTCTTGCTTTGACTATATACACTTTTCAACTAATTTGTACTGCAAGTAAGAATTATGAAAGTCTACAATTCAAGGGAAAGGAAGTTAAGAGATTCTCTAGTTAGAATTCCATGCCGGGCAAGTGATTTGTCAATAGTCACACTGTTAGTAATATGCGTGCTGCTGAAGCAACCACAAAGAAAGTAGAAAGGAGAAGCCAGAATCTTCCATTTCTCCCTTACTACAAAGACAACGTGGTGTGGTAGACTCTGCTTAGACCTTGGTGTTGCATACACCTTGTTGAAACCTATCTTTATAACTCAGTACTTAGAAAATGTCTGCATTTCTCTTGGCTTCTTAATGCTAAAGGAGGGAAAACACCTATTTCTCCAAAGT
>PVJX010033830.1:0-19372 GCA_004027295.1 Dolichotis patagonum | reverse complement strand
ATGATTTCAAAATTGATACATGAATCTTCTCTGCAGCATCTCCAAGACATAATTATCTCTTTCCAATCTTTCATTTGGACAGTTACAATAAAACAAACTCAATAGACCCAAAGAATTATTCATATTCATAAAATACAAAATACCTGTCCCTGAATGGAACCATGGACCCAAAAAAGACAACTTTATGATAAAAATATTTATTTTATCTTTTTTTATCTTCAGTTAGGAAAGTAGCAAAAGCCTGTAATTATGTATGTCATATAATGAGCCAAGGACACAGCCGTATATCCCAATTTTGATTCCAAATACATTGTTCATGTTTTGCAATGTGTGTCCCAAGCTTAAAATTAATATATTTTGACATATGATATATGTTCCTAGTTACTAATAAGGTTAAGTTCTAATACATATTGACCAATAATTTTCTTATCAGTGACTTGATCATATTATGTATTATATAAATTATTATTGATCATTGGTGTTTGAAGTATCCATATATGTTCATGAAATATTCCAGGACACACCTCTCCTTCTGTTAGGATGAATAAATTCCAGAAGTGATTAAGTACTTAAAGCAGGCTTATTATTAAACACATAAAATGAATATTCTAGTAACATGAAAACAAATAATATTTGTGCATTTAAAATTTTTCATTTCTTTATGATGTCATCACATTGAGTTTTGTGATAGATATTTTATCTTTAATATTAAGTTCTCAAGTGATATCTCTGAAATGCAATATCCAAATTTACTCCCTTACAATTATCATCTATGTTTATTCTTAACAATATTGATGGGAGATTAATGCTCTTCTCTAGCATACCAATTAATCATGTACAATAAATTCCAAAACATATCACTCCATTTTTTATCTATTCATTCTAGTGATAAACTCAAACATATAAATAATGTATAATATATATTATAAATTCTTCTTGTAGTTATTTAATTTGAAATTTACTGTACCTGGAAGTGTGTGAGCTCTTTGTTACATATAAAGAATTTATTCATATAATTAAATTGATGCAAATGCAATATGGTTAATTTTCCCTTGATACTAAAACTATTTTTTATAAAATAATGACCAATTTGAAAAAAAAAAAAAAGAAGCTATTTTATTCTTTAAAAAAACTATTACATTAAACTCTCTCAAAAGACCTTTCAAAAGAAAAAGCAATTAACAAATGTAGTGACCCAATTTTGTAAGCCATCTAAAACTACATTTCTATTGATATTTCTTTCACCTTTATTCTATTGCTTTGAGTGGATCTCCTTTTTTATCCTAGAATATCTCTATTATAGAGTTTTTACCTTACAGCAGATAAATTATATTTGATTTCAGCCTCTACTCAGTACTTTTGAAACTTGGAAAGCTATATTAGTTCTTAATAAAAATTAGACAAGTTGATAAAATGAGTGTTTACATAGGTATTAGTTTGGGTTCCCTGGATGAATAGAATCAATGTAAAATATACGCATGTCATAAAGTGAGTGCATCAAGTGGCCTTGCAGGAACAGAGGCAGGGGAACTCATGATGTCCGTCTGTGTCCGGCGAGTGGCACTGACCCAAGAAGGAAGACGTAAGCCACAGAACAAGAGAGATCTTGTATACATGTCACACACAGAGAAATGCTTGGAAGGTCACCATGCAAGGCTCAAGAAACAGGAGACCAGTGCCTGCATGTGATAGCAAAGGCAGGAGCTCTTCCAATACAGGAGCTCTCCTATTTCCTCTTTTCATTATATCCCAGCTGTAAACCTGTTGTCTGTACCACTCATATCCTGGGATTTTCTTTGTTCTGTTTGCCGGTTTACATGTCATTCATGAACAGACGTTCTGTTTTATTAATCTGCTGGATATTTCTTAATCCACTTAAATTAACGTTTTTTCAATCTTTATAAACTTCACAAACTGACACATGGTGTTCCTTGGCCTCTGCTCTGATTTTTCCTACAGGGACTTGTAAAAGGCTCCAAACAGTTCCAAACAGCATCATTGTCTGCCACTGAGACCTCAAGTTCCTTGGATTTTCTAATTCAGCAGCCTGACCAGCATCCAAGATTTCTTACAGAGCTTTCCCTTGCTCTGAGGCCTATTCAAACCTAGTAACTCAAGGTTGGAGTAACACATTCAAGAGAGAAAAAGATTGTTTCCAAAATCCAGATAGACCTACTAGATTTTGTCTCTTTCTTGCATGTAAGAAGGGCCAGAGGCACCTAATTACTCTTCATCTTAGGAAAGTTATCACTTCATGCTTCAAAACACTTTATTCTAGGAAATTTCACTAAATTTAGTTGGATTTATTTCCCATGTTGCTATGTGCAAATACTCTACCAGACAAGTCCAGAGTGGTTGCTAACTCTAGTTCACTTATTAAAATTATCATAATGTCATCAACATAATGGACTGGTACGATGCCTTGTGGAAGGATAAAACAATCAAGATCACTGTGAACTAAGTTGCAACACAGGACTGAAGAGTTGGTATACCCATAAGATATGACAGTAAATGTGTATTTCTGGCCTTGCTATCTGAAAGCAAATTGCTTCTGATGGGACTTTACGTATAAAAATGGGAAAAAATCTATTTGCCAAATGAATAGCTTCATATAAGTACTAAGAGATATATTAATCTACTCAAGCAAGGAAACCACATCTGATGCAGAAGCTGCCATTAAAGCTACCAGTTGATTAAGCTTTGAGTAACCAACTGTCATTCCCCAAGGTCCATCTATGTAGCCAAACAGGAGGGTTAAATGGCAGTGTGGTAGAAGCCACCACTCCTGCATCTTTCAAGCTATATGGTGATGACGCTAATCTCTGTAACCCTTCTAGACATGCAACACTGTTTTTGGTTTATTAGTTTTCCAGACAGCAATACGTCAGATAGCTTCCACTTAGTCTGTCCCACAATGATAGCTCTTACCCTATAGGTAAGAGAACCAATGTGGGGATTCTGACTAATATTAAGTATATCTACCCCAATTATGCATTCTTAAACTAGGACAATGATCACAGGGTAGATTCTAGAACTTACTGCACCCATAACAGTTAGACTTTGGCTAATTCTCCTTTGATAACCTGACTTCCATATGCCCTCCTCTTCCTGGTGTGTCACAAATACATTTTGGGCCTCCTGGAACAAATTTTAGTTCATAACCATTGTCTGGTAGTCCCTGAAGTATCTGGTTATTTTATCTTTCCCAATGTACAGACACTCTGGTAAAAGAGTAGGCTATCACAGGTTCCTTTGGGAAAGTTCAGGAGGAAGATTAGTCATATAACTTTCTGGTAGTGCATCAGGATCCACATTCTAAGTGATCTCATCAATTCTTCTTTCAAGAGGTTCTTGGTCTTCAAACTGACTACAGTCTGGGAATTGGTTGAGAGATTATGATTTCTTGTTGCTACTACTTTAAATATATTTGTCTTTTCATTTGTCACTGTAGTTCCCACCATGAGGTCTGGCATACAGAGATCGGGGATGGAACTCTGCAAGGATATTGATACTCCTTTAAAATCTATTTCTTAAAATATTAAAAAATGGTGTAGCTTTCTTATATCTTCCTATGTGGAAGAGTAAGTTGTAACTGTCAATCCAATTTAGCATTCCCATTTTCCTGAGTCTTTGAATACTTAACTCAACCGTAAACCGAGGAATCTCAGGTGTCTCCAGCACATTCACAGTGCATCAGTTTTTGATACATATTTCAGTCAGCCGACTAAATAAGCTTTTAGTACATTATTTGGCTCCAGGAACTCTGGCATTAAATCTAAAATCTCTGATTAATGGATTCATAACAAGTAATTAGGCCCGATGCTGGTTTATATTTCTTTTATCATTATCTTGAACTATTAAAATCCATCCCTCCCTTGTTTCCCAAACATTTGCTTGTAAGAATTAGGAAGCCCAGGAGGTTCTTTGGGAGTGAAGCATTCGTCCTCACGGCTCATGTTGTGTACCGCCCATGTAGGAGCCTTCTGAGATTTGAGACTAATCATAGGCCAATAGGTGACTGTGGATAGTGAAGCTGCAGTTTCCAAAGGCAACACAGGATTAGTTTGCTGAGGCAGAGATGGAGAAGCCAACCACATAGAGGCTGGGCGTGGAGACTCCTCAACAGAGGCTGGGGTAATCTCATCCTCTTGAGACATAATGCCAACAGTATTTACTGTTCAGGGTCCATAGCCTTCTCATCTTTCTTCTAAACATTTCCATCCTCATTTGTGGGATCTCTTACTTTTAAATAAGTGTTCTCCCTTTAACTGCAGGTAGCCTTTGAAGTTGAGTGTTAAACTTGGCTTGTAATTCACTTAAGCACATTATGAAGGCTTGTGCTTTATCTTCCACAGAGTAAGCCCTGTGACGAAAGAAGCAAATATTCTCCCTCAGGACACAGTAGAATCTTTTGGATAGTTTCTGCGTTCCTGGAACTGGGAATTTGAATCGTTCACCTCCTCATTTTACTTTATTACTTTATTAATACACTTGGAAGCTTCTGGATTGTTGGAAAGTGTCTGAAGGGGTCGGGGGTTTCGCTCAGTGGTATAAGCACATGCTCGGCAAGCATGAGGTCATGAGTTTGATCCCTGGTGCAAAAAAAAAGTGTCTGGAGCTTATTATTTTGCTTTAGTAGTTTGTTCAGAGATACAGGGAGCAAACAAATATCATCATTACATTTTTATTTTTCTAAAAAATATTCAAAAGTATTGTGTATATACATTGACTAGATTCTTTGCATCTCACAATTGGCAGATTAGGATAACCAAATAAATCTGTACTACTTATTATTTTAAACACTGCAAACCAAAGATCATAGTATTCTTCACATTATCAGAAGCAGAGACCATGGAAACTTTATGTCTCAGCCAAAGGGCCGACTTCAGGAATCACTAAGCCAATTAAAGCAATTCACGCCTAGAATTTTCTTTCTTTAGAACCGCGCATGCTCCCAGAACCCATTAGTGTGGGTCCTCTAGAAGAATAGAACCATTAGATGATATATGTATAATTATACAAGGAGATTTATGAGATCATCTTATAGGATCAGTGATGGAAGAACTCACAGTGACCATCAATGAGACTGGAGATAGAAATACTTACAGTGGCTGGGTGCTGGGGACCTGAGACAAATAGTAGCTTTTCAGCCCAAGGAGGTAAAAGTCATAGAACAAAAAAGATCAACGGTCAATGTTCAAATCCTGGAGGCTCACTGTAGAGTCACCAGTGTGGGTCATTATTGGAAGTTTGGGAAAAATTACAACTGATGTCTGAAGGCAAGAGTGAAGACTGGAACTCTTCTGAAAAGAAAGCGCTTCTTTCTTTTATTTTTTAACTTCACCCAGGGTAAAAATATTTTTGGTTGCTCCACTCATGACCAGGGTAGGTTCCCTCAGTTTTCTGACACATCCAGAAGTGTGCTTCACTAATCACTAGGGAGTTCCTAGTCAATTCAAGCTGGTTTATCCATAATTAATTGTCTCACAGGCCTTTGGAATTAAAATGACATTTATCAAACCAATTTCTATGTGTGGCTATGCCATAACAAGGATTATTACTCTAGATTATTTTCTCAGGTGGTTTGTATCAGGAAGAAACACTATTTCAGATTTTATTGTATGCAATAATACTGATGATCTTATTCATTACTTACAGAACACAAACAATATTCAAAGCATTTTCAATTGCCATCTCTTTTAACCCCTGAGCAGATTTATCAAGTATTTATTATTCTTATGTTGTAGATGAGATAATTGAAGGCTGAAAAGTTTGTTATTTGCCTAACATAAATTAACTAGTCAATGTGTGAAGAGTCAATTTTTTCAGAAACAGTCTCTGTACCAACAGGACATGAATCCAAGTCTATCTATATTTATATTACACAAGCTTTCTAGCATTATATAATACCCAGGTAAAAATACTACTCTTAATTTTAAATAAATTTAACTAAGTTCAAGACAAAAATATATACTACAATGTAGAACCTAGAATAATGTTGTAGCTCTGTACTTTGTCTTAACTTTAGTTTAATTAAAGATTACTGTTATTCTAATTGCTGCTGCTCTAATTACTGCTACTCTAATTGTTAATGGAGGCTATTTTGTGAAATGTAAAAAATATAAAAGGATCACGTCATAGAAAACATTGATCAAGGAGAGAAATTCAAAAGAATAAGAAAAAGTGATGCTTCAAAAAGCCACTGAATACATTTTAAAACAAAGTTATGTGCCATACATAAAAAGGAAAAATAGGAATTAATGAGTATTACATCAGTCATACTGAGAATAGCTGCCTTTTTTAGCAAATGAAGCCAGAAGAAGAAAGAGCTAGAATCTTGGTCATGCACCAGATCCCCACCAACTTCCAATTTCTTCCATTGAGTTTTTTACATTTTTAATTTTTGCCCTCAAAACTAGTTTTACAAAGAAAAATATTTATATTCAGATAGTAAATTCAAAGTGGTTAAAACACCAAAACTAGCTATAATTTGAACAGCATGAAGACACCTTTAATATATGCCTAGACTTGTTACTCGTCTTGCACCTCATGTTTTATAGACTGCAGAGTCTGACCTCGGAGATGGGTTATGTATATCTCACTTCGAGGTTGACGGTGATACTTGGAGATGAATGGTCTTCAGGAAGCAAAACACACTGGAGAGAAATTTGTTCAATTTGCACACATGGAGTAAACGCTATTTCCCCATCTTCCTTCCTCAACATTCAGAAACTAAATGTAATTTTTTAAAAGACCCTTTTGGAATTATATTGCATAATATAGCATTAGGTCCAACTTATTGATACTTAGCTTGGTACAGGGAAGAGTGAATAAAATTTACCTTACTTTTAGTAGGTGGTCAAACACTCATTTGTTATCCATATTTAAAGGAGAAACCAAAGATACAGATATTATTTTTAATTTATTCCCATAAAGACTGAAATATAACATTTCATTTTGTAACATGTTGAACTGTACCTTCTTCCAAAATTTTGAAGTACTAACTCCCAGAACCTCAGCATATGAATTTATTTGAAATAATGCCAGTATAGGCATAATTAGAGATTAAGACAAGGTCATTATATAGGCACTACACCACATAAACGGTGTTGTTACAACAGAAAAAATTGTAAAGCAGGGCTACAGAAAAGCATGAGGATATGAAGACAGAGCCCACAACCGCAAACAAATGGCTTGTGTGTCTGCATTGCTTAACAGCATCAGAAGTAACCACTCCAATCCAAACTTGAAGACATCTAGAGTTGTGAGACAATCAAATTCTAACCATAAATCACTCATGTAATGAAACGCTGTTAAGGCAGCGAACTAATGCCTAGTGAACTAATGCATATAGCATTATGTCAATAGGAATTTCAGAATAAAAACCTGTAGTTTAATGGAAGCAAAAATAAATGATCACTTAACTTGAGTTAGTCTGGGTTAATTTGCCACAAACACTTTGAAATCAGGTGCCTTAAGATAACTAAACATTCTTGAAAATTTCAGGTTATTTAATTAGTGTTATAGAAATTTTAGAATTATATAGTGGTTATATTACTTGAATTAAACTTATTTACTACCTGAATTTCTCCTTAAGAATATTCATTGAAATAGAAAAAATCATTTATTTTAATGATGAAGAGATGTATAAATTGCCTTTGATTTGCCTTAAAAAATAGTCTGACTTGGACTGGAAGTATAGCTTAATACCATAACACCTCCCTAGCAAGCATAAAGTCATGAGCTTGATTCCTGAAACCAAAGGAAAAAAGTCAGATTTAAATTTGAAAGTGAAACAAATTAACTTATAGACTCTAGAACCCAAAATATAAGAATCTATACTGGTAATTAGAATTGAAATTACATTCTTTCATTTTTTTTCTGTGGTTGTTGTTATACAAACTAAAAGAAAATAAAGCTTAGGAATAGCCCTTCCTCAAAAACTGAAAATCCACTGTTCGTGATATTGTGTATATATCTTATATTTTTTGGCAATTTGTTCCTTATATGTTTTTGTCTTGAATAAATTAGGAGGCCTTTCAGAGTATTAGTGTCCTAATGCTGCACTTCAAACTTCTATAAAAAAAGGAAGTCAAGTCCAAAGCTGAAAGAAGAGAGGAAATTTAAAAGATCAGACCATAAATTAATACAATTGAAGCTAAGGAAACAATGCAAAGAATTCATGAATCAAAAATTTGGCTATCAGAAATAATAAATAAGATTGATATAACCCTACCCAACCTTACCAAAAAAGAAAATAAAAAATGCAAAGTCATGCAATAAGGAATGAATAGGATCAAGTCACTATAGATCCTGTGGAAATACAGAAGATCATCAATACCTACTTTGAAAACTTTACTCTCATAGGATCAAAAACAGAAGAAATGGACAAATTCCTAGAAATATACCAATTAACAAAGCTGGATCCAAAAAATATAAAAATTTTGAATAATTCAATATAAGCTAATGAAATTGAAAACATAACTAAAAGCTTACAAAAAACAATCTTGAATTCTACAAGAAATTCAGAGATGATTAAATACCAATATTCCTCAAACTCTACAGTTAAATTGAAAGGAAAGGAATTCTCTCTAATTCATTCTGGGAGACAAATGTTACCTGACACCAAAACTAGTGAAAGGCTTACCCAAGAAAAAAAAATTACACATAAATCTCTCTAATGAACATAGATACAAAAATCTTCAATAAAATACTAGCAAACAGAATGCGGCAAATTATCAAGAAGACTATACACCACAACCAAGTGAGATTCATCCCAGCAATGCGGAATGGTTCAACATACCTAAATCAGTAAATGTAATATACCATATTAACAGAACAAAAGACAAGATGCAGAAAAACTTTGGATAACATCCAAAACTCATTAATGGTAAAAACCCTAGAGCAAATCAGAATAGATGGTCTGTACCTCAACCTGTTAGAAGCATCCATGACAAACCAACAGCCAACATCATACTGAATGGTCAAAAACTGAAAGCCTTCACTGTAAAATCAGAAACAAGACAAGGATGTCCACTATCACCATTCTTATTCAATATAGTTCTGGAAAAATTACTCAAAGAAATTAGACAAGACAGAGAAATAAAAGCAATAAATACAGAAATGAAGAAGTGAAATTATCATTATTAACAGATGACATGATGATCTACATAGAAGACCCAAAAAACTCAACCGACAGACTTATAGACTTCATAAGTGAATTCAGCAGCATAGCAGGATACAAAGTCAATATGCAAAAGTCAATAGCATTCATGTACACAAACAACAAACTCAGTAAGAGAGAAATCAGGGAAATCATACATTTCATAATAACATCAAAAAGAGGAAATACTTAGGAATCAATCTAACAGAAGAAATAAAATATTTATGCATTGAAAATTACAGGTCTCTGATAAAAGAAATTAAAGAATTGAGAAAGTTGAAAACTATCCCTTGCTGATGGATTGGAGGAACCAACACAGTGAAAATGACCATACTCCCAAAGCTGTTATACAGATTTAATTCAATTCTAATCAAAACTCATTAGCATACATAACAGATATAGATAAAACATTCCTAAAATTCATATGGAACCATAGGAGACCTAGAATAGCAAAGGCAATCCTGTGCAACAAAAGCAAGACAGGAGGCACCACAATCCCAGACTTGAAATTATACTACAAGGCTACTGTAAAAAAATTAGCATGGTACTGGCAACAAAACAGAACTGAGGATCAATGGAACAGAACAGAAGATACAGACACAACTCCAAACACACTCAGTCACCTTACCTTTGCAAAGGGGCCAAACATGTTCACTGAAAAGAAGACAGCCTCTTTAATAAGTGATGTTGCAAAAGCTGGCTTTCTACATGCAGAAGAACCATGCCTATCACCATGCACTAAAGTTAAAATAAATCACAGATCTAAGAATTAAGACAGAAACACTAAACCTACTGGAAGACAAGGTAGGTAGAAATCTCCAGGACATAGGAGTCAACCGCAAGATAATGAACAAAAACCAAACTGCATGGGCAAAGAATCAACAACTGAGATCTCATCTTATTAAAAAGTTTTTGCACATTGAAAGAAATCACCAATAGAGCAAAAAGAAAACACACAGATTGGAAAAAGATTTTTGCCAACTGTCCCTCAAAGATTTTTATCTATAATGCATAAAGAACTGAAAAAAATCATGTCCCCAAATTTAAAGACCCAATCCAAAAATGGGCATCTGAGATGAATACATAATTCTCAGATGAAGAAATACAAACAGCAAATAAATATCTGGAAAAATTTTCAGTGTCATTGGTCATTTGCAAAAATGCAAAGTAAAATAACACTGAGATATCTCACTGCAGGAAAAATGGCTAACATCAAGAAATTAACCAATGACAAATGCTGTTGGGAATGTAGACTGGTATGACCACTGCAGAAATCAGAATTGAGACTCCTCAGAAAACAGGGATTAGAAATGCCATTGACTGGCTATTTTCCCTCTGGGTATTTTCCAGAAGAACCGAACATCATACCACAATGATATATGTGCACCCATGTTTATAGAAGCACAATTTGTAATAGCTAAATCTTGGAACCACCCAAATGCCCATCATCTGAGGAATGGATAAAAAAGATATATTTTTGTATGATGGCATATTACTTAGCCATAAAAAGATAGACTTGAGGCTTTTATAGGTAAATCGATGCAACTAGAAACCACATTCATAAGTGAAATAAATCAGATTTGAATGTGTAAACAATGTATTGTTTCAGTAGTGTAAAAAATTAAATAATAAGTAAGATCCAAAAGTTACAATAGATAGAGCAAAAGGAAAAGAAATTGCCCAAAGGGAAATTATATTGTTTGATCAATTTTGCATGCCTATATCTGGTACTCTGAGCAATCACTTTGAGGATAACAATCATTGTTAAATTTCTTTCCTCTTGTTGGAAATCTTTTATCTCCATTTTTTTGTTATTGTTGTCATCATTTTGCTTTTGTTATTTTTTTTAGGGTTTTGTTTCTTGATTTTTCAGGATTTTTCTTCTCTGTAAAATAAAAAAGTGTGTCAATGCCCATGAAAGTATCTGCTACACAGTCAGAATTTATCCAATGATTAACAAAGACAAAATTCAAAGAACTAAAAATGATTGTATAGTAAAGAGGAATAAAACTATGGAGAAAAGGCTACATTCTAAGGGAATATTTATTCATTTCTAATTAATTTTTCTCTGTATCTTGCAGCATTATAAATTTTAGTTATCCAAAACCATGGTGTCCTACTGAAACTCAGAACACAGTGTCACGTATTTTCTTCTTGGAAATATAGGAAGATTATCCTAGCAATGAATTGAGTTATCTTATGAGAGGAGGGGAGAATGAGAGATAAAGGAAAGAGAGAGTTAGAGAGAATTTATCATCTACACAGAAGATATTTTATTGTCTTGCTTCAATTTTGGTAGAACTTCTATGGTTTTTCATAATTTATATTAATGCAATTCAGCCAAAATTGCATGTATAATTTAACAAATAAGTAGTCTAGATGCTGAAAAAGTTAAACAGGTTGTATTCAAAACAAAATAAAATGAAACAAAACAAAACAATGCAGGAAATGTTGCTTGGTCATTGTCTATTAAGACAAAATTTACAAGAAACCTTTTCCAAAATCATACTACTGAATCAGTGCTGAATGTCATGTGAATTATTTAATTAATCTTTACTCTGTACTTGAAATATAGTTTATTTGATGAGATCCGTAAGGCCTCTATATTTAGATAGACAGTAGATACAATTTTATCTCCTACAAGATGTATTTGAAATAATTTAAAGCTATCACTCTTGACTCACTAAAAAGTACCACTGAAAAATTAAAAGTATGGTCTTGTGTAATTGAACTGATTATATTTTAATCTTGATTTAAACCTGATTTTGCCAGTAACTAAATATATAATACTATCCAGTACTTAATGTGTTTAAGTCTCAATTTTGAAAACTATCAGTACCTTTCTTGCAGAGTTATTTTTAGCACTAAATGAGATAATAGTCTATAATTTTCCTAGGACTGTAGTTACAAATGCCATAGAAGAATTAGTTATTACAATTATATAGAAGCAACTACTGCTTAACTAACCCTGGCCTATAAAGATTTGAATAAACACTAACATCATTTCTAGCAGCTCAAGGATGCATCCTTGAAACATTTCTAGTCCCTCTTAAAGTGTCTGCTCGATGAAATCAAGCCTACCCAAAGTCATTCTGTTTGTGCAGTCCATCCCTTAAATATCAGGCTATATCCCTGCCTTGGTGGAGTGACAATTGCCTATCTTAGTGTCAGAGAATCCAGGCAGGTTTCATACTGCCCACCTCCCTTTTCCTGGTTTTTTACAATTTTCCATTTTCCTGCATCTGATTCCCTAATCACTCTGCCTTTTCTCTTTCCTTCTTACTTTAAGATGATCAGTCGCCTCTGTGAAGATAGAAGTTGAGTTCAGTTCATGTTGGAACTGTTGGTATTTTCTTCTATTTCAAAAATTATTACTGATGAAAATCTAGCTATGTTTTCCTTCATTTACCTTTGACATCCTTTATGCTTCTCAGTAAATGGATCAATCCAATATTTATCTCCTGACTTTTCCTGTCCCTGTATAAGGTTGGTCCAAGAAACCCAAGTCACTTGGTAGAAAGGAAATGGACATGTGGTAAAAGGTACAGAGCTTAATCTTAACAACTGTTAAAGGTTGTGTTCTTTGTCGATCAGGTCCTGAACAGCAAATAAGATGAATGCTGTGTACTGTAGGTCTGACGCACAGCTGTTGGGAACTACCCAGAACTGCAGTGAAATTCAGCGCAAAGGATTAAAATCGGATGTTTTACCATTATTTCTCCCATGGTCAGGCATTATCTGAAAAATCTAACTAGCAAACTTCAAAAATATTCTACGCCTAAGTACGGGATTACATAGGTGAGCAAATCCGCATGTCCTTAACCATCCTATGAGCTGCCTTTATTTTCAAGGTCTTCACTTCACAAAGGACATCAGAAAATGACATTTTTTTTTCCCACCAAATGTTTCCCTAGCCATGCAAGAATTCAAAACCTTGTTTTGAAAAGCCTAAGTGCACTATTTAGGATTTGTCTAATACCTTCAGAAAGTTGAGCACAACAAAATATATAATGTTTGCTAATCTATGAAAATTGCTTTAGCTTACTTTCATCTTCAAAACTAATTTTTTAGTCACTGGCAGCATTTCTTATTTAAAAAAAAAAATCCTATTAACAGTTACCCTGCTCCATAATTAAACAAATGATTAGAGAACAAAGAGGTACGCTATGATTGAAGCAGGTATGGGGTACTCTGGAGCACTAAGGAGGGCAACCCATTTGCATTACTCTAGTAAGCTCTTAAGAGGAAGAAAAAAGAAGAAAGAGAAAAAGGAAAGTGTTTTCCTTTTCTAAAGTGGGGTTGAAGGATCAGTCTTGGAGTATCTGTGATCAGCAGGGTGACAGTTTTCAACTTTGAGATTCTGAACATTCCTTCATCTTGGCAGGAAGAAAGTCTTTAAACTTAAAATAGATTTGAATTCAAATGTGTTCCTTATCCTTTATTATATAGGAAATCAAGGACATGGCACATCTATAAATTTGTGTTTTCTTTCTTTATCTGAACTACTGGAATAATCAGGTATATTTTGCTGCAGATCTTAAATTCCTCTTTACCAGAACCATCTGGTGATGAGAAGACAGGCTTGCCTTGCTGTTTCCTCAAACTGTCTGACAATAGAAGGCACTGGCTGATCACCTTCACCCCAGAAGCTCTCTGGAGTAGACTCCTCCCTCTGCCAGGCACGAAACTGGCCTTGATTGGTTTACTTACTGTGTCATCTAAAAAATGAGGATGTTAGTAGTTTGTAACTCATACAGTTTGGGTGAAATGAGGCCATGTGCATTAACATTTAGAAGGAGGCTGCGATGTCCTAAGCTTTCATCTTTAAAGTGTCTGTCTCAGTTGCTGCACGTTTTGCACCAGATAGGCTGTGCATTTCAGCTGCTCCTGCCACTTCTTTCCAACTAATTATATGTTTAATCACAACCTTCCGTGTGTATATTGTATGTGTTTGTTTTATCTTTTTCCTTATCATTGACAAAGACTGGAGTTTCTGAAACTTTATTTAAAAAAACCACTTCCTTGAAATACAATTTCCTACATCCCACCACTTTGTATACTACTGTTTTCACAGCCCAGTTTCTTTGGAGGCTTTCTACACCACTTGCTTATCTTTTATTTCATTTCAACCTATTTACTAACATGTCTGCTTGAGCAGCTCCTGATTATAAGTCTAGTAAATATTTTCCAGTGTCCATGTTGCTGATGTCATAAAGAATTTGATATTATTTTAAACATTACTTCTAAAGAAAATATTATTTATATCAGTATGAAGAAAAATAACAGTATATTCCCATGTTGAATTATATATTCATTTACCCACCATTACTCTTATCCAACTCTCTTCTCAATCCCATAGTGCATCTGTTTTTTCTATTTAGTCTTTAATTGTTGAATTTGTGTGTGGTTTGTACAGTACAAACTTATATATCCTTTTCTATTCCAAGGCCTTTAAGTAAATATTTATACTACATCAGTAACTATAATTGTCAGGCACAGAATTCCATGTCACTTAATATGTAAAATTGGGTCTATATCTCAGTACTCCGACTGTAATTCTATGTGATTCTGTATTTGTACATCTCCATGTTCCAAAGCAAACTTTAAGCTCCTTTGCCACTAGAGCTCTTCTGAAAGATCCATAACAGTATCTATCCAACCGTACAAGCTGGAAACCAGACAATGGTTGAAAACAGTACTTTCCTACCCCACACCAGGGGAAAGTGTACTGTGCTGATTTTGTTCTCTTGGTACCTCCCCAACTTTTCACTTCTCATCACATTCTCTGCCAATGTCCTAATCCAGTATAAAATTATCTATTCGTTGAATTAATGTAATCACCTGTTTAATGGTTCTACTTGCACCTGGCCCTTCAAATTCTTTCTCTGCAAAATAGAAAATACAAAATACATTTAATAATACAGTTCTTAATTTATCTTTTAAACTTATTCTTTTTCTTTGGCTTTTTTTAGTTTAAGATTTATAGTAAGGTACACAATTATCTGGTGTCTATTCTCCACCTTTATCTTGTAACATTCTCTAAGTATTTTATCCATACTTACCTACCTTCCTTCATTTTCACTTACAAGCTATGCTGCTCCTTCTCTCAGACCACCTTCCACACTGTTCCCTATAAGCTAACCCGTTTGTCTTTTCTTTTTTTTTTTTTTTGTAGATAACATCCAGCCCTTTAAATCTTAATGAAAAGATGCCCCCCCTCCAGGTAATTTAAGATTTTTCCTTTATAGTATACTGCATTTGTTCTTCAGAAAAGCTATCATATTGTTTTTAGGAAATGGTCAAAAAACTAAATTATTGTGTTTGATTATAGAAAATGGTGTCTATTTTGCTCATTATTAAATTTCTGAAGATTCTATATGCTGATAAAATCATTTTACATGCTGATTTTATATGCTGATAAATTCTACTGCTATATATTAAAGCACTTGTTGATTATAAGCTATGAAATAGTACCCCAGGTTAACTCTATTTCATATTAAAGAAAAACAAGAACACAAACATGAGATTTAAAACAAGAAAGTAAAAAAAAATTATTTCACTTTTATTTCTTTTTAAATGCCATGTCAAAAGCTTACGATATTTTTATGTTTGACTCAACCTCACCAGTTTGAGTATTTTCTCAAATTAGTAAAATCCAATTAACTAAACATTATTACGGCATGGAGCTTGTATTATAAGAGAGGGCATTATATAGAAGAGACACTAAGTAGTCAACAGTGGAGCAGAAAATTAAGAAAAAAATTCTAGGATAATACACTTCCATATATTTCTTTTTGTTTTAAATATAATAAAATGCAACAAAACAAAACAGAACACAGCCAATCAAAACAAAACAGTAAAACTGGTACAGAACTTCAAAGCAGGATACTATAGCTACTACAGTATATCTTGTTATCTTCACAATAGTTGTCCACTCCATCAGGTATAGTAAAATCAAATCAAAAAGAAAACAGAATAAAAACAATCAATACAGGATATTAAATAAAGCAAAACAATTAATCAGAACAAATCAAAACAGAGAGAACACTACTGGATTTCAAAGGTAAGATAAAAAGAAATCCCCATATTTGCAACATTGAATACTGTCATCTTCCCAAGAGATGCTCAGACCGCTGGCCCCAGGTCAGCATAATCAACCCAACAATACAGGCATTTAGTTGCTTTATGTAGCTTAGTTCTATCAACTCAGCTTGTCCTCCGAAGGAGTTGGTTGGCAGACTCATGGGAGGTGCTACCTGACTTTTCTCTTGCGAAACTCACAGAGCTTGGGCGGTTTACCAGAAAGGCTAGCTACTTGGCTTCTTCGTCTGTTCTCCCCACTCCCAGCATGGTCGATTCTCAGGAGGAAGACTTTTCTTTCCTGGAACCCACTACACTTGCTTATAACACACTCTTTAGTATTGTTACAAACTTTCCTTATGTAAAAATTAAACTCTCTTAGTAGTATCCTGCAGTTAAATCCCATTAGGCTCCAACTTGCTTTGTTTGGAAAACAATGGCACAAATCCTTAAATAGGTTAGGGATGGAGACATCCAAGGAATGATACCTACAATCCTAGTAGGCCTCAGATTCAATTTGAGGTCACTAACATCACTGATTTCAGCACAGGGATTGAGATGACTTTAATAGTTGTTAATACCAAATTGTTATGGATAGTGGAAAACAAGATTTGCAATCCCCTTGCTAAGGTACTAACTTACTCTAGAATATCCCTTTGTTCTTTAGCATCTTAACAAAATCAAAACAAACCTTAGTGGGCAAAAAAGAATATAGGTTGGTGTAGAAAATGTGACATAGGTAGAGATGGAAGGAAATAGAGAAGATAAGGAAAGGAGGCTATACATTGGTTGAGAAAATAATTAGCTACAAATGTATTCAAAGAGAGAAAAGGTCACTGATAAAACTGGAATTCTTTTATGGATTTTACTAACCCTATATACATACTCTATTTAGCTATCTTTTGTGGACAAATATATTGCAGAGTAGAAACCATCTATGCCATGTGAAATTGGAAGAAATACTTAAATTTTCTAAGACTTCTAATTTATGTATCTCTATCCAGAAAAGCTAGATGGCTTTTGATATCATGGTATGCTCAATAAGATATGTGATAATTTACTAGAAATTTGTCCTTGTACTTGACGTTGAAGGCAAAAAGATGACAGACTATTTGGAATCCACGTACAATTTTGCCTCAGAGACCTGAGATAGTCTGTTTTTATTTAAAATCCTTCTGCGTGTTAAAATCTCTGGAAAAAAAGTAGCCCCAAACTGAAGCTTCTGTGAGTTTTCTTGATAGAACCAGGAAGCCAAAATAAAGGAAAAAAGCAAGATGCATGTGCAGGAATTCATGTAGTACACAGAGGAAGGGCAGAGAAAGATGAGGTTGTCAGCTGCATGACTGACCTCGGGGTTCATCTAAGTAATCGAAATAGGTGGATGACAAAGGGACACAGAAGACAGTCTTTAAGGCATTGTGTTTTGACTCTCCTTAGACTATTACTCTGTAAGCTGTCCTATGATCTTTAACCTGCACTTCTTTAGTTCTGAAGATCCCTTATCTCTGTACTTCTGTCTCATACTTCTGGACAACATCCCCACAGAAATTGAGTTGAATGATTACTGGACAAATTCTTCTATAAATGCCTCTGGAAAACGTGAGTCTTTAAAGAAAAGCGGTAGGAAGATAGGAGATTCTCAATTAATCCATGAAGCAAATAGCATGGTTTCTTATAGATCTAATACTGGCTCAAAACAACAACAAAAAGAAAATCAAACGGATGTGAGAATATAAGTAAATAAATGTTTCATCCTCTTTAAGATGATTTTATTTTTTAATTTCTAGCTGCTTTCAGCTTCTTGCAACATACATAGTATGTGTATGTATGTGATCAAAGTACCATAAAATTTCCAACTAATTGGTAGATGAATACTTTAAGTCAGTAACCTTAGAAAAAATATACAGGAAAGTTCACAGGCTAGAATCTCTCCAGTTATAGCAGTGAATTGAAATTTTGTGAGAAAAGCCTATATTAATTCTAGGAAAAAAAATACTGTTCTTTTTAAAATAAAACGCAAATTTTAATTTATTGTATAGAACATTGTGTCAGTGTTTTAACAGATTTTAAAATTTCCTTTCCTCTCCTTTCCTTTCCTTTCCTTTCCTTTCCTTTCCTTTCCTTTCCTTTCCTTTCCTTTCCTTTCCTTCTTTCCTTTCCTTTCCTTTCCTTTCCTTTCCTCTCCTTTCCTCTCCTTTCCTCTCCTTTCCTCTCCTTTCCTCTCCTTTCCTCTCCTTTCTTTTCCTTTCCTCTCCTTTCCTTTCTTTCCTTTCCTTGGGACCTCATGCTTGCAAGGCAATTGCTGTGCTAAGTCTCTGGCCTCAGATTTCCAAATTTCTGACCTCAGCTCTTATTTTACTGAAAAACCAATAAATTGCATAAGGTAAATGGTGTCTTTATTTAGATTGCTCCTGTCTGTTTCCTCTGCCTGGGAATTGTAGGACTTCAATAAAAAATTTCACAGGTTCATCCTGTGAAATTCATCCCTAAATATAAAACTATCTTCAGTTTAAAAATGTGTCCTTAGACCATGTGATTTTCCACTTATGAATAACTAGAGATTAATCCTTGTTTGCCCAGGGAGAGACATAATTTTGTGTCAACCACACCTTAAAGGAAAGGCTTGACTTAATTCTGTGTGAGAAATGGCTTCAGTTATCTGGGAAAATTTCTCGGTAAATATTCTCTTACTCACAAACAGGTCTTGGCATGCATCATGATTTCTGTACATTATATTTTGTGTGTGTGAATTTGCAGATTATTTTGGCATCTATAATCCTAATACTGAATTCGTCTGGGGCAAGAAACAAATTATATGTTTTGGAACAAGATTAACATTTTCCCTTTAGAGACACAAATTCTTTTATAATTATCAGCAGACAATTTTTCTTTACTATTAAAGTATCAAACGCATAAGCATTTGGTCCCTTGACATAATTCCAAGCCTTACTGAATTCCAGGGGTCTATTATTTTGCCCCTGGAAATTGTAATTAAACTATCTCCTAAAATCCTTGTTTTCTCATTGCAATTTCAGCTTTAATCAGCTCTTGTCTGGGCAACTGGGATCTAGTGCATGAAGATAGGCCCCAAGTTACTTTAAGACCAAAGAAAGAGAGGCAAAAGGATTT
>PVJX010033829.1:0-19363 GCA_004027295.1 Dolichotis patagonum | reverse complement strand
GCTGCCATCTTGGGTATCAATGGAAGAGGATAGCTTTCTCACCTTCTTTACATTTCCTGAGTCCATCTTATAAATGAAGTTTTCAGTGTTATATAAAAAAAAATATTCTCTTCCACTACCTGGTCCTAGGCTAGACAGCCTTTTGGGGGTGCATGACTGGAAAATCCCTGCCCCTCCTCGGGGCCCTGTTCCCCTTCTTGTGAATCACTTTCAGACTCTCCATGGCAGTTTCTCACATTTCCTGCTGGACCCCAGGGTAACCCATAAGCTCCACTGCTTTGAATGTTATTGGAAATTGGAATGTGATCATCAATTTCTGCATTTAATACTTACAGATAATGGTCTTGTTTTTCTTCTCATCTGCCTCTAGATCTAGCACAATAATTGATGTGTAGCACTTGTTCTACAAATATTGAAGACCAACAGATGACTGACAGATTGGAAACACTGACCTACCTGCATATCTATACATCTGAGTGCCAGTGCAGGTAGGGAACTTTGTTGCTGCCCTTGTTCCTGTGTGACGCAGGTCCAGGCCTCCTCTCCCACTCGCAGAACCTCTCTGTGACCTCGGGTTTGTTTCTGACTCTCATCTCCTCTCTCTGGTCTACAGTCACATAGAGTTGCACCATGCCTCTAGCTATGCTATTTTATTTTTGGGGGGGAATTTAAACAAGTTTGTCCAAAAAACTCGATGTTCTCACAACAACTAAAGGGTTCTAAGGCAAACATGTATCTGAGAAAATTTGGAGGGGGATAAAAAATTATTATCTCTAGCTTTAGCAAAAGCATACAGAAGAGCATGAAGAAAAAAAATTAAAGTAACAGTAGTTTTGTAAGTAATTTGTGAGCAAAGCAGAGAAAAGATTCAAGGTTTGTTTCTCTGAACATGTCCCAGACACATTCCTGGGTGCTGGTAGCCTCATGTGTGGTCTAAGGATTCTAGGAACAAGTTTTCTTCCAATGCAGCTGTTTGCAGATCCCTTGACACCCGCTGCTAATGATAAAAGTGTTTGAGAGAGCCTTTTCCTCTGGTTCTCTACCCTGAGACGGGCTTACGATACCACTGCCTTTACAACACACACTGCACACTTGGTGGAAGACAACTCAAGGGCTCCAGGTATGTTCCCTGCCAGAGATCTCAGGCCCACACAGGCAGCAAGTGGAGAGAAGGAAATTCACAGAGTCAAAATTCTCTTTTTGGTCTGAGGGCAGAGAAAAAGAGTAAATTTTCCTTTTCATTGTTCAGATTTTATCTTGTTCACAACTTCCCTCATGTTCTACTTTTTTATTATAAAAACTAATTACTTACTGCAGAGCATTTGTGGTAAGATTTTAGTTAAAAGAATAGAGAGAGTCGGAGGCACCATGGCTAGATGCATTAATTTTACAACTTTCTGGAATGGTCTAGAAATGTGTACTTCATGAGTTAATCCAAGTGACTGTGTTGCAAACAGTGAATAGCACCCACTCGGGAAGACTGATCCAGACCTCCTTGGTTCCTCTCAACAGCAGAGAACTACAGAGCTAGAGCCATGTGCTAATCAAGACTGGAACTATTAAGAAAGCAATTGCCCTAGATCTATTCTTCAGAGCTTTCCAATAAAGGTTTCCAAAGTCTAGGAAGGAAATTAATTAAGATGACTGTGGCCTGTGGGTTTGTAACTTATACCAAGTGGAGATCCTAATTCCCTGTGGAGGAGGGGAGATGGGAACCCTCCCCACCCTGATGTCACATGGAAGGAAAGGCTCCGGCATTCCAGAGGAAAACATTCCTAGGTGGTAGAAAATGTACAAGAGGGCAGAATTTACATTCTCAGGCTTTCTATTGTAACTGTTCTTAGAAAAAAGATCAGGGTCTAAAGGCAAAGAAACCTGTCTGAAGTACAATGGACCAGAAGGGCAGATGGCAGCCTCAACAACTTCTGCCCCTTTTTTGCTTGTGCCTTTGTCTATCTTGCTCCCACACAATCAGGATACCTCCATTCTTCTTTGCTCCTTTTTAGCTCTCAAGCCTCCTACTCCGATTCCTTAGCTCTCATTAATTCTTCACAATAACATCTTCAAAAGTGGGGTTGCTACTCAAGAGTGATAATGGACAATCACCATTAATGACGAGTGCTTTACTAGCAGATCTTTAGCCTCCATATAGTTGAGTAAATTAAACTTGGAGCGTTTCTAATGAAAATGTAAAGCTAATGTCCTGTATGCTGGCTAACACTGCTGACTGTCGCCCAGCAGACAGCCCTTCTCTCTGGCACTCTCGGCAGTGGCTGTGGGGAGATACTGACAAGACTCTTCGTTCCCTCACCCACCATGCGGTCTAGAATTAATGGGGGTGATTTAAATGATGGCAAATGTAATTATTCTCATGGCTCCTTCAAAGAAGATTTTAAAATTTGAAATTATCATAAAATAATATCGACAAGGTTATGAAATAGTCTTGGTAGGATGGCAGGTTGGAGGCAGCAGGCTCAAATGCCAACCGCCTGGCTGCTGAAGGAGAAAGCATGAAACTCAAATTATAAACAATATAGGAATCGTGAGAGTCAGAAGACTACAGTGAGCCAAGAAAAGTGCAATTTCTCAAAATATGAAATCTCCAGTGTCTTTTTTCCTTTTGCTAGAGATTTCATTGATGCAGAAAGGTAATGAAATGATTATAATTTGAGATTGAGATGAATTATCAGTTCTTCAGAGTGTATGTTTAATATGATATACTTTGTCTAATTGTATGTGCTTCCTAATTAGAGAGCTATTCTCAAGGCAGGAAAGATTCATTTTCTCAATAAAATTATTTTATACCTAAGATGTGGTGCCTTAAAAATTTTAATGAGCTCTGAGACTGATGTTACAGCAATTAAAATATGAGCAAAAAATAAGACTATTTTTGTTGAACAATCTGGATGACTGGAGATACTTTCCTTATCACTGGAACATGGGTCACATTTTACTTTATTTGCAACAATCTTCAATTTATTTTGAGGGAAAAGAAAGCTCATTTTCACAATGTAGCTATGGGCCTCTTCAGCTCCAACTGATATACAAATACAGTATCCGCTTAGCAAGTCAATGTTTCTTGCAGCGGGTTAATAGGGGTTTTGTAAAAGGCTGGCGAATGATGAGGAGGTAATTTTACAATTTAGAGTACAAGTGATTATGCCTATTTAGTGATTAATGGAGTAGAACTGACCTTTTCCAAAACTGGGCAGTAGGATTCTAGAGTCAGTAAGCTTTTCTCAGCAGTTGACTTCTCCTGAGTTTTAGAGAAGCTAGGTAAATAGAGACTTTTCTGCATATCAATCCAATAAACACTTATTAAGTATTACTGTGTAGATCAGACACAGAATCACATGCATGGGAACAAATGAAAGAAACAGGATTTAATCCTACAGGGAAGCTCTTTTTATCCTCAACACTATAACTTGCTTCTCCCTCAGCTGTCTGCATCCTGGTACTTGTCATATGCAGCCCGCTGGTCATTCCAACCCAGGTAAAGAGTTGTCCCTAATCTGTAATTTGTCCTTCTGCTAACACTTCCACACCCAGTCTCTCAGCAAGCCCTATGAGCAACACCCTAACTGTATTTCCAGTTATCTGCTTCCACAGTCGCCAGCCCAATTCATCATTTCTAGTTTAAAACAAAGTGAAAAATTTTAAGGAGCTTCATGTTTTTCTTTCCCTATTCTGCAGCCCCAATGATTATCTTAAACATAGAAATCAGAGCATGCCACTACCCTGTTCAATGCCTCCTAGAATTTCTCCTTTGCACATAGAATGATCTTATCAGGGCTGTATTATTCTACACAATCTCCCCCTCTGGTACCACAATCTTCTCCTATCTGGTACCATTTTTTCTATTTACCTCATTTATACTGCTTTTTTATCTGAAACATAATGAGGGTGCTTTCTTCTTACAGTGTGTGTCTAGACGACCTACTGATCTAATCCATGGTGACATGGCCCTTTCTCATCATTCATATCTCACTTGACACAGTCAAGGGCTAACTTGACTGGGCTAACTTTCCCACCAAAAGTATGAATCATTATTATGCATAGTAACTTGCGTTTTGTGTTCCTCTGTTGGATTTTTGTCCCCAGATAAATTATAGAATTCCTAAGAATTAACCTATTTTGTTCACAAACATTCTAAGTTATCATAGTACAGTGTGGCACACAGTAGATATTCAGTAAGTAGTTGTTGACTAAATTAATTACTGTGATCTGATAAGAAATATAAAGCCAAACCAAACCATTAGAAGTCCTGCATTATATTAGGATCAGTCTGATAGAGTCACTCCCTAATGGGTCACTGTGTCACCTCTAAGTATATATCCACAAGAAATCAAGTCAATGCACCAAAGAGATATCTGCTTATGTATGTTTATTGTAGCAATATTCACAATAACCAAGAAATTGAATCAACTCAGGTATCTAATAACTGATGAATTGTCAAAGAAATGTGATGCATACATGAGATATAGAGACAGAGAAATGATAGACAGCAGATCGATGCATAGATAGATAACTATTCAGCCATGAAGAAGAATGAAATCTTCTCATCTGCAATAAAAGGGATGGGCCTGGAGTTTTTAATGCGGTGTGAAGCACATCAGACATAGGAAGAAAGAGCTGCATGTTCTGTCGTATGTGTGAAATGTTTTTTTAAAAAGTAAACTTCAGTGTAGAGTAGTGGTTGTTAGAAATTTTGGAGAAGATGGATAAAGGAAGACTGGATTTGATGAGAACAAACTGTATCCTCATATTGAAGTACCACACTGAACCCACTAACATGTAAATTAATAAATGTAAATCAAACATAAGATAAAATAAAATAAAATAACCTCAGAAAAACTTTTGTTGGAATCCTAATTCTGATACCTGCTGGCTGTTGACATTAGACAATTTGTGAAAAGTTTTAGGGACTCAATTTCTTCATCTGTAACACAGAGATGACAATATCTGTTTAAATGTGTCACTGAGAATTAGTAGAATAATCAACTGTGTAGCAGAGTCACATTAAGAGCTTAGATATTATTTTATTATTCCATTTGGATAATGTTTCCAGATCCCTTCTTACCCTGTTACCAGCAATGTTTGCCACTCCATGAAAGTTGGTTATATACTTACTGGGATGATTGCTGCTATACTTTGGATCTGAAATCTCTATCTGAAGGATCGTGTGTTAAATCAGAGCCTGGTCTCAAGCACAAGCCACTCTCCAGAGGTGATGCAAACCGTAAGAGGCAGGGTACAGTGGGAAGTCATAGGTCCCACAGGGCATCCTCCTGAGGACTCAGTGGGACCTCAGTGGCTTACTGTCTCCCTTCTCTTCTCTACTATGAATGAGAACCTTGCTTTGCCACAGCACTCAGCATGTTGTGCTGCCGCATCACAGGCCTGAAGCCAACAAAAAGAGTGACAGGGACTGAAATCTTCAAAACTGTGAGTTGAAATAAACATCATTTCTCATTTAAGTTGATTGTCTCGGGTATTTTGGTGTAGTAATGCAAATCTGACTAATGCACGCACACAAAGAGGAGATAGCAAAGGGGGAGGGAAGTTTGGAAAACTGAGATTATGCTTCAGAAACCCTAGTGTCTCTGAGGAGCATTGGAAGGGCAGTGGATATAGTATTTACTTGAAGGAGTTTTGAACCAATGTCCAGGAAGAGAGTGTGTGTTCCTAAGTCTGATTCTGGCATGGAGAAATCCCTATGCCACTGTTCTCTGCTCGGATGCTGCCCTCTAACTGCTCAGGCAAGTTAAGGAAGGAGCCAAGGCCAGGGCAGAGGACACTCTGTGGTGCAAACGTGACTGTCCCTTCCCAGCACAGTGACACATGTGCAATGACAAGTAATTGGGGAAAGTCTTAGCAAGGTTTCTAAGACAGAAACAATGAAACCAGAAGCTTTTCTATTTGAAACAGTTTCAATTTGTAACCTCTCTGTAACTTTAAAAATCATAATCAATAATTAATTGCACAAAATACTGATTTGGTGGTGGCAAATGGTTCTAATTACCTTCCTTTCAACCTGCAGCTATCTCTTCATATAGGAAATTAAGAGCCTGAAGGCAGTAAGGACAGGCACCCAGATGAGTTGCCTGGGTGCTGGTTGTCGTGACAATACTATCACTAATCCTTCATTTCACAGCTACCCTTGAGTCCTAACCTTTGAATCAAAATTAGTTTATTTTGTTTTCATTTGAGTCAGGTCTAACTAAAGTCTTACATGCCTCATTAGAAACAATAATTTTGCTCCTGGTGTAACACAGTCCCTGCCTCAGCCCCATAAATTGGTCGCAGTGCTGAGTACGGAAGCCGGGGACACACCCCTTTGTTTGATCTGTGAGATGTGAATTGCTTAAAACTGCTTTCAGACCAATCTGTATAGAGATTAGTGTTTCACAAGTATGATTTGTGTATGATTTTTCCAAAAGTAGAGATTCATCATCTATATTCAAATTGGAAAACCACAGCTAAATACTTTTCCTAGAAGTCCTAAAATTTAGAATCTAATAAGAAAAATACTGAGCAATATCAAATATTAGTACCTCTTTCCTGGGATGCAAAATACAAGCCAAAATAAATTAGCCACTAAAACATTCTCAAGTTCTTGCTTTCAGTATAGCAGAAAAAAATGCATGACTTATTTTAAAGCAAAAATCTATGCATCTATTTATTCAATCACATATTTAATGCTTGTGTTATTGATCACTTACCATGTGTCAGGCACTGAAATAAGTCATAGACATAAATGAAAGGGTTATTTTCCCTAAGGAATAGAGTCTACTATTGTAAACATTGGTGAACTCACCATGAAAATGGGTTCAATGAAACTTGTTGACAGAAGGTATGCTAACAGCATAGACAAAAAAGCACATGTCCTCCTGGGATTTGCACAGGAACATTTCAGCTGGTTCCTGAGTGGAGGACAGGGGCCTGGCCAGCAGACGACCTGTGAGCTGCTGTCCCAGAGTGAGAAACGTGTGCACAGCAGCAAGATGTGGGGCGGCACTGGAGGAGCATAGACTACAGGTCCCAAACAGCCATCTGAGCACTGCAGGCCAGGCAGTGCAGTAACCTCACAGGGTTTAAGAAGGGGAATGATGACATTTACCTTGTATTTTAGAACTACAGTTCTCGCTGTGAGGAGCACGATGCCATACAGAGAGAGAAAGCCAGTGTTCAGGAGGCTCTTGGGTGGTTACTACAATGGCTTATATGGGAAGAACCAAGAACCATTCAGACGGAGATGGAGAAGAGGGGGTAAATACAAGAAGTATGCAAGAAATGTAATCGATAGGAATTAAACATCAATAAGAGACAATCAATAAAGAAATAGAAGCAATAGAGTGATGCTGTAGTTGCTGAGTTTTTAGTTTCAGATATAATTTAGTACTTGAGGTATAATTATGAACTCATTTAAGACAACTGATATTTAAAATGTCTGTAGATTTAAGATCAAGTTCTAGATGTCAGTAGAAATGTTTGACCCAGAGTCACAGATGTAAGTGTTACAAATATAATTGATACTGAAAGCCAGGGAGAACCACAAGAAAGGTTGTACGGAGAAAGTAGAAAGACTGAAACATGGAGTCTACTGACATTAAGGAAGAAGAAAAAGAGAAAGCAAGGAAGGAAGAAAGGAAGGAAGGAAGGAAAGAAGGAAGGAAGGAAGGAAGGAAGGAAGGAAGGAAGGAAGGAAGGAAAGAAAGAAAGGAAAGAAAAAAGAAAAGAAAAGAATGATCCAGGAAAAGTTAGAAAAGACAATTACAAGGAAAATTAAGTTTAAATAGTGAGGGGAAAAAGAAAAGAAAGAAACCGTTGGTTCTCACATACAGAATATCTTCACCTGCTATGTGCTATCAGCAGCTGTGACCTGCACATGTCCTCAAAGTCTCCACCCAAACGCATTACAAAAAGCCTGTGCGTTTGTCATCCACAGAGCCAAGAACATGTCTCAGCCTCACACTATGAGTCTGAAATCTCTGCACAGAAATAGCGACTCCAGGCTTTACTACTGCTGAGCCAATGTGCTATACTGTAAGGTCCAGCAGAGGGCCACAACTACGGACATTTGCACTCTGGTCTATTTATGGTACAAAAATCTTTATACTGACACACAGCTTCTCTGTGGCCTGCATTCTCATCTGTCACGAGCTATAATCAGTATTCTGTGGACAAAACTGTGGTTTAAGGATCTTACGAGTTTCATGGCTAACAATTAAATCAAAGATAGTACATTATTTATTTAACTACTGATAATTTGGCATATTATTGTTCTACTGTACCTATTACTTCTCCCATCGCAATAATTTAGATTAAAAGATTAATAAAAATAGTAAATATAGAATAAAAATGAGAAATCTCTCAGTATATGGGGCAAACAAAATATTAATTTACTGTAAATTATTGATGTCACATAGTTGAAGGATATATTTTATCTAAGTAAATGAAATACATCTGAGCAACACAGCAGGGACTAATGTGACTGAATGAAAGATGTGTTGAAATAACAACTGCCAGTAGGAAGTGCTTTCATCTCAGGGAAGGGAAATGTTTTTGAATCTGGTGATATTTATGCTATGGAAATATAATTAAAACACGTTAGGAAAAAGAAAGCCTTTAGCGGTAACTCTGGAATGTTTCTGCAAGCACGTGATGTAAATCCAATGATGTCCGGAGTCGGGAGGCTGGCACGGATCCATGTTCAAAATACAAGATGTAAGTGGGCATTATCCCACCAACACTTTTCATGGGTCATATTTTAATGAGTACCAGAATATAAATAATTCCCTTCTAACTGTACTTCATCTCACTCACCACAATTTAACTAGAATAAGCTTTCTGTGGAATTATTTGTACACCTATTCCAGGCTCACTATTACAAGTCACAGAGCTTTCTAAATTAGAATTTCTATATTTCAAACACAAGCCCTCTCTTCTCTCAACACAGCCTTACCATCCAGGGAGTGGTCTCTCAATTTAAACAGGCTCCTCTCTTTACCTGTACCTGCTCACCAAGTCTTATCAATTGTGTGTATATGAGGAAATAAATGAGTGAATGAATGAAAGAACAAATAGGCAAATTATTTGCAATGCCAATCCATCAGTCTATTAAAATAAACTAAATAAGAACATCAGACTAAATGTATTCTAATATGTTGGTTTTCCTTATTGTTATTGGCTTTGAACCCATATAAATCTTGAAGGAAAAGTCAGACAGCAATAGAGAAAGTAAGAGCTTAATTTGTAACCTTGCAAACATTATGTAAAGTAGAACCAGGTGGAGTTCTCGCAAATGGAAACAGTGCTGTCAAGTCAGGTTTTACACTGACAGGAGCCTGCTTGCTGTTCAAGCATCCGGCATTCTCAATTACCGTTTTTCCTTTCCACCACATTGTTCCTCCTCACTTTCTACCTAAATCTACGATCATGTCCTCCAACCACACCTTCAGTTCCCTTATGCAGCCCTTGGGTAAGTTTTCTCTCATTTGAAATCTCTTCCATATGGGCCAGCAACTTTACAACAAGAAATCAAAATATAATACAAGTCAGACGGAGCAGTCAGGTCACGTGAGGTTATGTCCGTGAAACAAATCACCCTGTCATCTCCCTGGCTTACAGCAGCAAAAGTGCATTTCTCACCAAGACTGTGTTCCCATCCCAGCTCTGCTGAGGGCCACCACGTGAGCTTTTGTTTTGCAGCCAGGTGAGGGCGCCGTCCTGTGTGGTGCACTCTCCATCACAGAAAAGGTGAATCTGGAAAAACTCAATAATTCTTGAAATTCTACTCAGACAAGACATTTCTCTGGCCAAAGAAAATTACATGGCCAAACTGATTTCACTGTGGCAGTAAAGTGTATTTCACCAAAGAGAGTCAATGTGTATAATAAAAAGTAATACAATGTATCACAATCTTATCTTTGACATTTTCTTTGCTCTTCCTTTACAATTTCATTCTCTATTGTCTGATTTATCCCACTTGCTCTTTCAAGTGGTCTAGTCTTTATCTCTAATATTCCCTTTCCCAACTACTGTGATTCTCTGTGAATCAGAATTGTTATTTCACAAATTACCAGGTCATATACTTCACCCATTTTCCCCCAAGTTGACCAAAAATTACATTCATGTATTAATTATATATAGACCTTTTTCATTACTAGTTTTTATGGTTGTGGGTTTCATTTGAAACTCAAATTAAATTGTGTGATATTGGATTTTAGAAAATTTTAGTTATTACATATAAATGAGGCAAAGTAAGTTAATTTCTTAATGCTTTCTATTTTTATTATTGCATTAGAAAAGGGAATGCAGATATACTCATATTTTTCTTCTAGTAATTTTATGCTTTTCTTTTTATATTGAAATCATTCAAAAAATCTCTAGTCAGTTTAGGATTCATTTTAACATGTGCTATAAAGCAAAAATCTTATTCCATTTAAATAAAGTAGCAGCTCTTATCCAACAGTTCCATCTGTTATTTTCCTGCCAACTTGGCCCATATTCATCAAAAAATGAATCCTGATACACATATGTCCTGATACACATATGTCCATTATGTCTATCATATTTTACTAATGTCTACTAATTATCCTGCTGGTATTATTATGACTTTATAACAGATGTTAATATTTTACAGGATAAATCTTAACATTTTAAAAAATGTATTTTCATATTGTCTTCTCATTCATCTAAAATAAACTTCAGAATTATTATATTAGTCACATTTAATTGTTATTATGAATTTAATCTATAAATTCATTTGAAGCATGGACAAATATGAAATATTAGCCTTTTTATTTTAAGGCCTATATTTCTAGTTATTTATTCTTTCAAGTTCTATATAGGTTTTTTCACATTTACTTATTAAATTTATTATCAAGTTGCATTTTGGCCCAGGAATTCTAAGTATTTGTTCTGTTTTGATGAGGCATAGTGTTTTTGTTGCTGCAATTGCTGTTTACTATTGTATTTCTTATACATAGAAATCTATTAATTTTGTATGCATACTTTGACCCATTTAATGATTGTTCAGAGGATTCTTGGTTTTCCTAATGGACAATCTTATCTGTAAGTGCCTACTTTTGGTTACACATTCTCAATATTTGCTGTCATTCTTATTTCATGGCTGTGACACTGAAGAAGCATTTATACTTTATGCCTATACATCCAATGAGTGACTAAATTTTGCCGACTCCAATTCTAAAATAACTTTTATTTTTATGTATATTCTGAGTCACTCTTTAAATCTAACTGATCTTTATGACTCATAAGAACTTCTCTGTCTAGGGAGAATTCATTGACAGCTAGCTACATTCCAGGAAATGTTAAAAGAAATCTTTTAGGAAAATGGCACCTGAAAGGAATTTGTATTCATAGGTAAGCCAACAGTGCAGTACATCTTCTGTGTATATGCTACTCTTTAATAAAAATAATATTTTAGATAACTTTAAATAACACATTCTTCCACTGAGTAAATACTTAAAAACAAAACCAAAAATGAAACACAGTCTGTCAACCCAGAAGACCATCTGCTGTGGTTTCAGTGTGGCTTCTGGACGATCCAAGCACTTTGTATGGTGAGGTCGGGAAGTGGAGCACTGCAGAAGGAGAAGTCTAGTGACAGGTGATTGCTCACTGGGGCACTGCTCTCCCAGAGGGTGACAGCAGTCTTGGGGGACCTATTAGCATAAGGACAGGCTTGACCCTGACTCTGGCTGTCTTCCTGTCTTGCCATGTGATTTCTCTCTCGTGTGCCCCATCATGACACCACCTGGCATGCTATGATGCAGCCTGGGGTGTCCTAGGACTGAGCAGAAAGGGCCACACATTCTCATACTCTCAGCTTACAAGTCGATGAGCTAAATGAAACTGTTTTATTTCAAATAACTCAATCTCAAGTAGTCGTTATAGCAACAAAACAAGGGCTAAGACACAATGCAAATAAATTCAAGTTATTATAGGCCAAACATAGAAGCAGATGAATTTTAAAATCTTAAATATTAGGATGATAAGAAACACACACATACATCCAATATTCTAAAACTCTAGTTACAAGTCTCTGTTAATGCTATTTCCTTGTTATATTATAATTATATATTTATTTCAATGACGTTTCTTAGTAGGCTGTGACTTCCTTAAGGGTGAGGTTGTTTTATTAAACTCTGTAATCTTAGTCACAAAATAAATGCCTAACATATAAGGTGTGTTAAATAAATATAAGGAATAAATAAAAAATAACACTAACATTGCAGTAATGTGGCATTCTTTCACCAGAACAACTTCATATGAAAAGTCAGGAAAAACCATATATGTATATATATGTATATATGTATATATATATCACCTCAATACATAAATATATGTATTGTGAATCTATCTTACTGCTCTAAAATGTTTCCTTTAGCCTCCATAAGAGGTCAGAATCTTCTCTATGGTCTAATGAGACTGGGGAGCTGATTTAACAAACCAGGCATATATCAGTGGAAAGAAAAGAGTTCATTTTTTCTTTGATGATATTGCTGAGTGCACAAGTTATGCAAAGCAAGCAAGAAAAAAAATCCTATGTGTATTTCAAAGTATTACACAGATGCTTAAAAATACATTTTTATCCCGTGTTTTGCTATCTTGAATATAGCCTGCAGTGTCAAGAGGTTTGTAAAGGTTATAGTTCTTGAAAGATGCCTTAACTAAGAGTGAGATGAAAGCTCAGCACAGGAATCAGCTATTCCCTGTCACAGTCACTCCACTTGAGCGTTCAGATTTCATGGTTACCAGCGATCCCTCAGTCAGACTCTCCAGGATCTGAGCTCAAACAGCATTTGCTATGTCCAAAGGCAGAACTGACAAGTGATTAAACAGATGTTGCATGCTGCCTTCTGCTTTCTTCAATGTGAGCCAAATAGAACTCAATGCCATGGGGCCGCTTAGTGTGTGTGTGTGTGTGTGTGTTTCCCAGCTGGGCTAAAAGAAATGTGTTATGCTACAGGCTACTAGTAACTTTTCTCATGAGAACATGAAAGCATGAAACTGTCATAAATCTATATTTGCTGGAATAAGTTGATCCTTATTTAAGGTTCACTCAAAGTAGCATTTTCCATTCTACCCAGAATCTAATGAGAAATGCATTTCACGGTCAGTATAACTCTGGACTCTAAGTCATGTTCGTGAGTACTGAAAAGAGTATGAGGGACAAAGGAAGTGAGCTGCATACCAAACACCAGTGGCAAAGCCACCATCCCTGTTTAGTGTCCGATGTCACATTCCACTCCACAGCAATGCTGCAAGGAGTTGTTATTAACACAGTAGCTAGAGTCACTTTCCACACACTCTAGAAAACCCAGTTGATTCAATGGGTTCATTATTTCTGAAAGTAGATAGAATTTAAATAGATACAATATACTCACATTTTATGCCACTTTGAGGTATGAAAATCTTAAATGACGTTATAAGCATAATTTGATAAAGTCTCAAATTATATAAGTAATTGAAGCAATGAGGTTTTTCACATTTAAACATTTAAAGAATTGTATATTGTAAAGGTTCGGGAACCAAAGGATGACATTTGGCTGTAAACTGGGTGCCAGCATCCTTTGACAGAAACATCTTCTGCTGTGGACCAGCCAGTGTACAGGGCTGCTGGGTGAGTAGGTCTGGAAAAGGCACCCGAGTACCTACTTGGCACGAACTCCTCAGCTCAGCTTGTTCTGATACACCCAGGGCGAAATCTGTAATTGTAGAATTTTTTTCCAGAGAAAATAGTAAGTCCTTGGGGTAGACACAATGGAGCAAGGAGAGAATAAAATACCAACTAAAAGTGTGAATACTAACATCTAGTTTAGAATCATGGCTTTACCACTCATTCACTCATTGATTTTAGGAAAATAACCTCTTTGGACCTCAGTTCCCTCATTTAATAAATTAAATTGTAATGAGGAACTCAACAATTTTTTTATTTTATTTAAAGAGAAAAAAAAAACAATAAAGGGTAGCAACAATATAGAATTCCAAGGAAAAAAGGAAAAGAACAACAACAAAAAACCCCTAAGAAATTATTACTTGAAAAATTACATACTGACTTCTTGGAAATAGTTGTTCAAATTACAAAGTTAAAACATGTAAAGTAGACATTCAAACAGTGAGACTGTCAACAGTTCTGCTCCACGATCTGATAAAAACAGCAATATGGTCATCCATCTTACCCACTCAAATATACATGCAATTATATCAAAAGGGTAAAATTAAACACAACAAAACAGAGCAAAGTGGATCACAAGAAAGCAATGTAAGAGACAAAAATTTCAAAACTAGACAATTGGAGATATTCACTCTCTATCGTATTGACTCTTGTTTTCTTCCAAATAGTTGTCCATATTGTCACATACAGGGAATTCACATGAAACAATATAGTATGGAATTGATCTGAGCAGGACGAGGAGGGCATTTCAGGTCTACAAGACCAGACATTAGGGAAGCCAAAAATGTCTGTCCTAGCGTCTCTCATTCTCCTCAAAACAGCTGTCCATATCTTCATGTGTGTTGAACTTAAACAAGACAAAGCAAGCTAAAATCACTTAGAACAAAAAATGATCGTTTTGCTGGATTTCACACCATGACATTATGGGGAACTCAGCAATTTAACTACGAGGCTACACTACACCTGGAGTAAAGATAACCCAATGAATATTTACTATTATAACTAATAGTACTAACATTAGTATTAAATTTGCGTTCCCATTGGAGCCAATGTGATCAAATTGTAGTTCATGAAATGCCTTGAAGAGAATATAGGTAAATTGAACCTTACAAGGTTTTCAGTGATCAGTGGAAATATTTTATAAGCAAGTAGGCTCTAATTTAACACGTATGCCCAGAAACAAATGTCCAGGGTATGAAACTGCTATTGGGCTAGTGTAGTACATGTTATTAGGACAGGTAGGTGATGCAGGCCTAACACATTAGCTCTGAAATTAGCCATGTAACACAAGAATAATATGCATTTCATTACCGCTACATAGTTGGGATGAAGTGAAGGGAAGAAGTCTACTTTTTCTAGGCACATAACACCTTTCTTATCTGGTTGTTCCATGTGCTTGGTGGGGGAAAAGAGCTGAGAAGCATGTGCTGACTCCTCACGTTTTCATCCCAGAAGGCCACTGCCTCACACCGGCGTGTAGCACGCTGACTAGAATGATTCCTGTGCACCCCATTATCTGTGGGACTGTGGTAAGTTGATGGATGGCTCAGCCAGTTCCCTGGCATTCGTAATAATGACAGTTACAGCCACTAACACTTCAGTTCTTACCGCCATTACACATAGTTTCTAATGGTATTTTTACAGGTATCTTGTTTTATTGATATCCATAGACAAAACGGAAACTCACCCATCTGTACATCTGCTACATACGACCCTGTGTTGCTACTTAGTTTTTTCAGGTGTGTACAGTTTGTTTTCTCACTGGTTAACTGGAAAGGATTTTTTAATGTTCATATTTTGTCTGATTACTTATTTTCTGGAGTCTTCCCAGAGGAGCCCTTTGCAGAATATACTATGAGAACTTCATAAAATCAATTGAACCACTCATTCTGTTCCACTTAACTGTCTCCTTTCTTTATAGTCTATTCAGATGCTTGGAACACATTTGATACTCTATGTCAGTTAAACGAATGAGTTTGTGAGATTCCCATGTCCACTCCTTTCAGTATTCTTCCTCCACTTAAGTAAACCAACAAGTGATTTTTGCTTAGGCAGAAAAAAAGGGAAAAATCAAAACCTTTAAGGTAAAATGCTAATAGAAATATCCTTTAAAAAATTAAATACATAAAAAATCAAATATATTTTTTTCTAGTAACTTATTCATCTCTGCTACTATTGGCTCAGACTTCAAAAGGGTGGTGTACAGAATAATGATCAAGTAATCATACCACAGATATGAGGTACACAACTTTTTAAAAATTTTGCAGAACTTAATTATTATATCAAAATCTATATTGATTACCATGCAGTGGGAAGACATTAGGATTAGGAAGTGAAACAGGAATTTTAGTCTTGCACCATTATTTATTAATTATAGGGTCCTGGATAAGCCATTTAATATTTTTGGGGGTTCAGTTTTCTCAGCTGCCAAATGCTAATCATATATTTTTCAACGACTCTCACGACAAAATATAGAGATCAAAGAGACAATAAATGAGAATAGCTTTTAGACACTCTTGTTAAGCACGGCATTAGGAAGAGTTATAATCAAATACTACTCTTCATGGGGGGTACCAGGATTGAACTCAGGACCTCTCCGTCACCAAGCAGGCACTGTGCCACTTGCTGAGCTGCAACCTGGGCCTTTGTTCTTCAGTTTTAACAGAATTTAGCTGAATGTGAAGAGAAACCTTCAGAGGTTTAAAATATTCCCAAAGTTCTAATGAGATTCTCCATTCTCCAGGCTCCTTCCTCAGCCTATATCCAACCTACCTGGTACTTACCATTCCCAGTCTTTTTCTCGTTTCTCTAGAGGCCAGAGTACCAGCTGTGTTAAATTCTGTGATAATTCTATCTTATGAACAATTCTCTGGAGGAAGATGTGCAGAAAAAAAGAAGCTCCAACCTGCAAACTCAGAATGTTGAAACCTTACTACTCCACTATCCATAAATCGCTTGAGCAGGAAATGATGAATCTAAGCCAAAAACCAGATCTCATAACTCACATGTGAAGAAAGATCAGCTGGAGACCCTTCAGACTCTATGATTTGGCTCTGAGTTCAGTGCCAGACAAGCTGGAATGTGTTTAGCCTTCTTCAGTGAGGGATGACTTGAATGGAAGAAATGTTGGTCAAGTAGTGGCAGATTATTGCGCAGTCCTTTGTAGGGACACACAGCCGGTGCAGTAATACTGAGGCTTCAAAAGGCAATGTTGATTGCTCATGATGCTTTGCTGTTGTTGAATTTGAAAAAATCCAGATGGAATGCGAATGCTCTTTCAGTGGTAGAAGGCAGGAGGCCTGTGTATGTGTTGAAATTTTTGATGAAAATAAATTTTTAGACAAATAATTCAAAAATCTTACAATTTAACACCATGGATGCACAAACATGGGTTGTTATTTCTCTACTTTTTTGTTTTAAATATGACTTATTTACATCACAAGATTTCTCAATTTGTCTTTTAAACTTTTTGAAGGGTTGATTTGTCTTTGAAAACTTTTACCAACCTATTTCTAGGGTTTAATGAATAATAGATAGCTTTCATTTCCTACTGGTCCTTTCTGTACATGGAAGGCAAAGCAGTCTTTGAAAACCCAAATCATGGCATTTCTTGATTAGAATCCTTCAACAGGTCCCTGTTGCCTTGAGACCATTCTCTTAAGTGAAATAAACCAAACAAGGGTAAATACCATATAGTCTCCCTAATATGAGATTTCATAAGAGTATATAAGACTTTATGGTAAGCATGAGTCCCCATCTCATAGCTTCGAAGTCTTTCAAAGTTTTAAATCATCAGTTGGAATAGTGTTATCCTGTTTTGTTTGACTATATCATGTGTGATGATATGAACAGCTGTTCTGAAGAAAACAAAACATTATGACAGCTATTGCTGATTTAATATTATCCTTCTTAGAAGTCCTACCATGCTTTTTTTTGTTCTACTACCATTGGTTCTATCTATCACATTGTGTCTTAATGGAATTTGAATATGTGTGATAGTTCAAACAATTTTTTTTTCTTTTTTATCAAAAATGAGATATTATAGTACCCATTGATCATTTTCTGTTATTCGATTCAGAAAGCCCTGTAATTCTTTCACTCTATGCATGGCTTTATACTATTGTGATATGGTTGATATTATTGTATTTGAAACTATGCTCAACTATAGCAGAGTAAGAGATATGGTGTTAGCTACTGTTGATGTCCAGTTGACTTAATGTAAAGTACTGTGTTGCCTATGTTGTCCTGTTCTGATCTGCTCTGTACTGCCCCCTTTTGTTTTATTCTCTTTCAAATTAAAAAAAAGAAAATTAAAAAAAAAAGGATAAAGGGTAAATTATATTTATTTTTGAAAGAGCTGTATGACTAGCCTCTGAATGTATGTGCAGCTTTATTTCTCTAAACCTCACCAGCAATCTGTTCTTTTGTCCCACTGCCCCTACCCTGACACTCACAAGTAAGCTCTCTGAGTTCAGTTACATGACTTTTGTAGACTCCTAAAACTTCCATGTCCACCATGTCCCCCTTCATTTACAAAGTGTTTACTGAGTCAGAAGCCAGACTTTTGCACCCTTCTCCGTACCCTGTACTCCTCTCCCCACAACTTTTGGTTTCATTTTTTATCACAAGTATTAGTGGTTGCCTCAGGTACGTGTCACTAGACATCTCCATTCCCTAGTCCAATGTCTAGTCCAAACTGGCTTAGGGAGTAGCAGAAAGAAGGTCTATGAAGGGTTCCAAAGAGAGACCAAGACACAGGGTAAGAGTGAAAGAAAGAAAGACGTTGAGAGGTCAAGACCTCTAAAGTCATCTGGCCAATTATGAAGTCAGTTGTCACCGCTCTTTTATTCTTCCTTTGGGTCCTGCCAGCATCCAGTTCTGGAGGAAGTGGCTGGTCTTGGCTTCCTTCCGCACTCCAGGTCTCCCTCATCTCTGCTTTTCCTTTTTCTCAACTGTCCCTACCCCAACCAGCATCTGCTTTGACTGCACCATTCTTGTCAGTTATTCCCTGACAATATTCCTCCAGAACATAGTTAAGAACTCAACCCATTTTTACTAGAGTCTAAGCACTTCTATGGTGGTCCCACCACAAAAATACATTGCATAAGAAGAGAGAATCAGCTTCATAAAGTGCCAGAAAGATACACCGAAGATGAAAACAGAATTTAATTTGAACCAAGTAGCACACAATCTGACAGCACAGATCTCCCTACTGAAATCTGCCTCTATCTTTTTACATGCAATTAAACATTCGGTGTGAGAGGAATGGCACCGTTAAATGTAACAGAGCACCTATGAAGATTAAATTTGTCCCATTACTGCATTTGACTTTGTGTGATACGCCAAATATTTGAATCCTTAAAAAGGATACCTATTTAATCCTATTTCTCAACGTGATGATATTTGGGAACGGAAAGGTAATTAGCTATAAATAAAGTCATAGGAGTAGGGCTCCTCCACTAGGATTAGTACCCTTACATGAAATGAAGAGTATAGGGCCCTCTCTCCATCACATGAAGGTACATCAGAAAGGTGGCCGCCAGTGAACCAGAATAAAGGCCCATGCAAGATGTAGAATCTGTTGGCTCCCTGGCCTTGGGCTTCCTGCCTTCTAGAACTATGAGAAGTAAATGATTGCTATTTAAGTCAGTCATCTATGGT